>BQNB010078716.1:8274-30467 GCA_026074375.1 Tanacetum coccineum | reverse complement strand
GTTTTCTATACATACATATCTTTTCCTAAAATATCTCATTCTTATCACATTAGCAGTACTAACATATAACTAACAGTACTAACATATAACTAACAGTACTAACTTATAACTGACAGTAGAAACTCTTCTAGCAGTAGTAACTAATACTAGCAGTAGTAACTTTACAAATAGCAGTAGTAATGACTTAGAATATTTCCTGCAATCTTCACCAGCAGCAAAAACTATAACCAGCAGTAGTAATCTTCATAACTAGCAGCAATAACTTGAACCAGCAGTAGTAACAATTAAGAAGCCTTTTATTCCTAACAGCCGACCGACTCGTCTTTGGACGTGGAAAAACACAGCTAGCCGAGCAGCTGAGTGGCCGTGCCGGGTGGCTCGTAGTCTCAAAAAAAAATTAGAGTCTTTAAGGATTAAGTGTTTGTTTACTTGTTTGCAAATGTGTTTTTATGAATGTTTATGAAAGTTTTGATTGTTATAAGATGCGTTTGTGTTTTAGTTTGTTAGTTTAAAATAGTGCTCGTATTGTTAGTTTAATGTGATCATTTTCGTGGTTTGCTTTGTGTTAGTTTTAATCAGTCAAATGTTTTAGGTTCTTGATTGTAATGTGTTCAAATGTTTTGGTTTTGCTTATGCTTGCTTTAGTTCATAGGACTTGTTTGGTCTTTAACAAAAAGTTTTGGAATAAAATCTTTAGAAGTTTTGTTACTAGAAAAAAATTGGTCTTTTTTATTAAATTAAATTTTGTCACAACTCTTTAAGAAAATTAATAATAATAATATAAAAAAATTATGTGTCAGACCGACCCAGCTGGGCGGCTAGATGCCGAGCCGGCCAGCTCGTTTTGTCTGGAAGGACAAATTTTACGATTTTGAGTTTTTGGTTGTTTGTAAGCCATGATTCAGTTCTGGAAATGTTTAAATTCTTATTTATCTCAGTTTGAGTGATTTTATGTGGCTTATTGATTATGACTAACCCGAAAGCTAATAATTTGGTTATGATTCTATTTTTGTTTTATAGTTTAATTTTGCTTAAGGATGGACACTTTGAGCATGGTTTCTAAGTACTTGAATGATCTTGAGGAGTACCTGGATGATGGGGACTCAATGGAGGCTAAGAAGATTACGGTCAAAAAGAGTGAGAAAGAATTGGAAATGTTCGAGGCATTAGGACACAAAAGTGTTGTGGTTGAGTCAAAGAAACATAGGGTTGTTGTTTTAACTAAGGCACATCGTCATGCCTATAGTAAGCCATTCATGAGGGTCTCCATGCCTTGAGGTGTAGATGGCCAAGGAGCTTAGGATGCGGAGTTGGACATGGCGGATTCTCGTAACTATATGACGGAAGAGATGGTTGACAAGTTTGGTTTTGTTAGGGTCGATTATATAGATTACGGAATAAAAATGGTAAAATAAGTTCATGTGGAGATTCATGGGTTACTTTTCTAGTTGACTTTGCTGTGATTGTGTACGCTAATAAAGGAGAGCCTTCGGTGATTTTGGTAGAGACTTTTTGGTTACTTCAAAAACTAAGGTTGATTTTGGTTCGGGTGAGATGCGTATTGATCTCACTATGCTTGAAGAAGAAAGGGAAATGAATGCCTTGTTGTTAGGATTGGTTAAGTATGGATCAAATGGTAGCCATTCAAAAATCCGAAAATTATTGGGATGAATTTTTGATTCTTCTGAGATGAAGTTATAGATTTTACATTGATATATGATTGATTTTGTGTCTAGGAGATGGTAGGTTGATTTTATAGATCACACATTTTGATTTTGGTTAGTTGGAAGTTTGGAAAAATTTAGCAAATTAAGCAAAATAAACCATCAAAGTTAGTTGCATTTACAAGTAGTTTTAGGACAATTGGAAGTGCCCATAGAGTATAAGGGAAAATTGGTAATAACTAGGAAGTGCGGAAAATACCAGAAAATAAGACCCAAGCCAAACTGACCGGGCAGACATAGCCAGCCGGACGGCTGGTTGAGCTACCGAGCAGCTGTGGGGACGACGAGGCACCAGCCGGACGGCTGAGAGGCTATGCTGGGCGGCTGGCTGCTGCTGACCACACACCCTTTTTTTGATTTTATATCGATACGCTAGGGACTTCTGAGTTAGGTCTTGCTTATTCATAAATGCTTGTTTATGCTTATATTTGTTATTTTTGCAGAAATCTACACAAAGTTCACACCCAAACCCGCTTATTGCAAATTACAAGAAGCAAAATGGTAGAGGTACTATTGAATATCAATTGCAACAAATTAAGAATGCTAATTTGAAGTGGCGAGAGTTACCGTCTATGGAGAGGCATGCGTATTGTGAAAGGTTATATAAGTTATAGTTAAAATAAATTGGAACGCCAAGGGTGGCAAATTAGAGTATGTTCTATGTTTATAGTTTTGATGAAACCTTGAAAGAATTGATGACATTTGAACACCTTCATAGTGATGCAGATGTGTTTGTAGATTATGAGTGGTAAAGAGTTCTCTCTATTTAAGGGGGTGTTTATCCGGAATGGTGTTTAGAGTTTTTCCCTATGATGTATTTTGAAAGAGGGGTCGATAGGACTAAGTTGATGACGAAAAAGTGTATTTAGTTTAGGCTATGTAGACGAGAGCATGTGCTTACTTTACCACAGTTTGTTGTTTTGATGGGATTGTATGAGGAAAGTGAGTTGGATCATCGGTTGTTCGTTGTACATTTTTATAGGAACCAATGATATCATTTCCACTTCAAGAATCAAAGAAGGAGAAAATGGAAGAATTGTAGAGAGAGAAAGTAGAAAGAGAAAGTAGAGAGAAGGATGAGAGAAAAAGAAAGATTAGATTGCACTATGAGAAAAAAGAGAACAACCAACCCTTCTCTTTGTGTAGAGAAGGGTATTTATAGGTCTAGGACCTTTGTTGGACGCTTAGCCTTTCCCACACGGTCCAGGCTCGGGGTTTGCTTAGGCTTAATCTCGCAACATGTAGAATATTACATTACATATCGAGCTCGATTTCCTTTCTAGCCTATTACAACGTATATTTATGTAAAGACCGAAGCTTCCTTGTTGAGTGACTGAGCTTCCTTGTTCGAGTTAATATTTTGAGGCTAACAATCTCCCCCGAAGCGAGGTCTTGAACCTTGAAACGAGCTTCCTTGTTTGACTCGATATTTTGAGGCTAACAATCTCCCCTGAAGCTTAGTTTATGATAGATTCCGAGCTTCCATGTTTATAGTCATAACATGTTCTTAGGTTTCCTGAGATTGATTTGACATTGAGTTCTTGAGTCTTGTTCTTGGTCTTTATCTTTGTTGTAGGCTTGTTCCTTCATACTGTGTGATCTTTGATCTTGAGCCTTTTCTTTTAACTTTGTCTTTAATATTGAGATCTTAAATCTTTTCCTTTTATGACATTAACATCTTTGCCATCTTGCGATCTTATGTCTTGACCAACATGCTCATACTTTGCATCATCTTGAAAGCTTGCTAACAATCTCCCTTGATAATCTTTGTCTTGATAATCTTAATATCTTGAAGGAAGATCTTGAATATTGGAGTTTCAGAAAGTCTTTGTCTTTATACTTGAGCTTTCTTGATTCTTGAATTTTAATGCTTATAGTATGTCTTTGTGGTTTGCGCATAAGCATGTGGTAATGAATTAGACTCGGCTGGAATGAGGCTGTAACACCGTCGTTTGTACCTGCATTTTAAAGTTAGTGATGAACAGAAGATATAGACGAATATGACTTTGTCATTCATTAGAATAAGATTGCGATAACCTTCGGTTCCGTGAGGACTGACCCGTGATCAGGTAGATTCAATTTAGAAGAATCTCCTTGACAGGGTTTCTAGCTTAAAGCGTAAGATCCTCTAACACATATGTATTAGATTAACCATGCTTGCTTTTTCTCATTACTGGAACGTCTCAAAGAAGACAGCACGATATGAGTGAATCAGATAGTTACTATCTTTCTCATTGAGTCGTCAATTCATTTACTGAACGATATCCAGTTGACACAAGCTTGATTCATATAGAATCTCGCAAGTCACCTACCGCAGTATTGTTTGATGTTGACACTAGAGGGATTTCCATTCGTCACTGTGAATACTAGAGAGTATCACTCTGAATGTTCTAGCAAGATCACAAGGATAATGCGTAGGACTCTTGTTAATAGCTTGTGAACTAGATGTTAAATGACAATTGTTTATCATAGAATGTGTCCTACTGAGATTTATAGATTGATCTCTTGGATCTAGACTCGATTAGTGCGTTTTGGTTTTAGTAATCAGAGGCTAGAGCAGACTGTCACCAATTCAATATCAACTAACTCAGAGTGAGAAAGTCAATAGAAGTCGTGTGTATCTCCGTGACAAATGAGACAAGTATCTGTTGAGAGAAACTTGAATGGCTGGGAAGGGTGTAGTGCATCACTGGCTCCATGATGTCTTATCTTTAATACCAGAATTCATCTTTGTGAAAACTGATAGCATATGTATTAACCCGGTTTCTGCCTAAAGTGTTTGGAGGGCTTCTTTCTTTAGACCCTTTATCCATACATTTATTTTTCATTCTTCAACCTCTTCAATGCTCACCAAGACGTCATTACTAAAACCTTGTTGTGATTGTACTAGTGTTAACTCATGTCTTAGTCGGCATTATTCTCTTATACTCATTCATCTCCAATCATACCTAAGGACTGCTATTTCTAACTATGGATTATCCTTGGGTAGATCCCTCCGGTTTTGGTTGGATCATAGGACTAATACCTATCCTAACCTAACCACCTTATGACTTCAGAATCATCGTGAATTAAGATGTAGTTGGATATTCGATCTTCCCCATAAAACCATTGAAAACTCAATCAAAGTATTTAATAGAATATCAAAACGTTTAACACTTTTAAAGTTTCATCTTTTGGAAAAACTCCCCCTTCATACGTGCACCGATAAATGAAAGTGTTTCGCACATGTGGGTAAGAGTATAAAGCACTTTGAGTCGTCAGATCACTTATTATTCATATAGATCACATTTTAATCACATTTCTCCTCTTATTTTGAACTCTAAGTCACTTAGTTTTGAAATATCAAGTGATTAAAATTTGTCTTGAAAATTCAAGGGGATAGGTGTGTTACAACATGAATTATATGGAACTTGTTATTTAGCTCCCCCTCAATTTCACACATATGACTTCAATTGAGATAATAGGATTATGACTTGATACATTCCATGTGAAATTAAGTTTGAGCTACTTGTGTATGTTTTAACAAAATGAGTATTTAAATTTTATTGACATTTAACATCTTTTATTTGTTTAAACATTTTAAAATATTTTAGACACACAAAGTAGACATGTGAGAATGTATCTAAAATCATTAAAACTTGGTTTTAAAAGCTTCCCCTTAAAAATAGATTCACTTATAAAATAAATGATTCAACTTTTGAAAGATTTATGAGGAGGGAGTGTCGAACACACAATTTTGAAAGATTTTTAAAATTCTTTTAAGAAATTCTTGAAAAATTGTGTCTAACAAAAAACTAATGTAACTTGAGCTCTAAAGACTTTGAATGTCTTTGAATTGACGTTTTGTGTCAGATCAAGTTCGAGAAGTTGTTATCTTCTCTTTGTGAGGATAAATATACATGATTGCACACTTTCCTTTATTTGAAGAACAAGTCCTAAGCTGATATTTACTTAGAAGCCGTATGCCCTGAGCAAGATAATGCTCAGGATAAAGAAGATTTCTCTTCTTTTGAAGATAAAGCGCACTAAAGCATACACTTTTCTTTTCTTGAGCAGAAGACTTTGAATGTCTTGTAAGAACTGCTCAAGACCGAGAAAATTGATTTTTCTCGTTGATAGGATAAGTTATCTGTTAAGATAAACTTTCCTTTATTTGAGGTCCGAGTTACAGTCTGAAGTAACTACAAGTCATATAGAAAATAGAAATGACATGTTTTGAAACATTTGAACTCTTGCTCGAACGTCATTTACACACCCGTGTCAAAATTAATTGACATTTCTAGGTACGTAAATGTTATCGATTCCAAGAGACATGTCGAGAAGATTCTTTTTGGTATTTTTGAAATTTTTTAATTTTGTATTTTCTTTTTCAAAAATATTTTCTATAATAATTAAAAATAGAATGTTTATACAAAGAAGTCGAGGATAAGATGTTTCCATTAGATGAACCCTGTGAAGAAATGGGTTCAGAAGCCTTTGATGTACCTGCACTCAAAGATGAAGAGTTTGTACAAATAACAGTGTTAGGATTATGTGTTTCCTTTCTTAGTGGTGAAGCACTATCATTCGTGTTGTAGCGGGTTTCAACAGACTTTCTAATGGGAATCCACTTAAGACCAACCTAAGTAAAGATTCTACCTGTTGGTTTCCATGTAAGACCAGATCTAGGAGGCATTGTTTTCAGATACACAACGAAAGACTTATTTGGAGAAAATTTTGTCCTATAAGGATCTGTCTGTCATGTTTCTTAGAATCAGTTTTCTTTTCTATGGGCACATATATCTTTGTTGTCTTATGGGATTGTGCATCTTTTTTCTATACAGAGGCATGAGAATTTACCTTTGAGAGGTATTTTAAGATGTACTCATCGTGATTTGCACTGTAGATGCACATTTTGCATGTAGGACATGCCAAGTCTTTTGACTTCAAAAAAGGATTTTGATTCCTAACAGTTCTATTCGATACATGAATACTCATGGATGGTGGCCAATTTTTATGTTGTTGATTAAAGTTCCTAGGTTTTGGTTTGTTACCATTAGCAGTGTTTGGTAATCTAGCAGACTGTTACACACTAGGGTTTGTATTCAAATCTTTTTCTTTCTAAAGTTTTGTCTTATTCTTAGCTTCTTCTAGGTAGTAGTAATGAATCATGTCATTTGAGCCTACATATTCCCTTGGTGACTAGAGGGGCCAGGTGTATTGACACCATAAGGCTTAGCAAAAGACGATTTCCTAACTTGAGGCCATGAGTGTGGAGTGACTGGTTTTGTTAAATTATTGGACACATCAGCACTTGGGAGGCAGACTGATGTTTTGAAACTTGGGATCGTTCAGATTTATACCCAGTTGGTTGTCTTACCACTGGTTGATTTCTGATTGTTTGTAAAGGCGGTTTCCCCAAGATTGATTGTGTTTTAAAATTAGTATCCATGCTCTTACCTTTCATCTTCTCAATGAGTTTCTATAACTCACTTATGGCAATGTTCTTGTCTTGCAACTGAGCTTTCAAATCTTGTATTTCAAAATATTATTCATGTTCTTTTAGAATTACTATTGATCCATTTTGTTTACAAACTGTCTCATTTTTCATTTGTTCTTGACATTGTTGTAAAGAAAGTTCAAGAGAAATCGAGTGATTTCAAGTTTAGCAAAACTTCTTAAAAGCTCATTATAATCTTCTTTACTAATAGTTTCAGTTTGTTTAGAAAGATTTTCTACAAGACATTCACATTCTTTGATTTTATGTTGATACAGACATTCCAATTTAGTATGAGCATCTAAATCAGATAAAGAATGTAAATAAGAACACATAACATCCTTTGAAACACATTCTTTGAGAAGTAGATCATATATGTTTGAAAAATCAGCTTTGTCAGATTCAAGTTCATCAATCTCTTTTTAAAGGCATTGAACGTACTTTAAATCTGCATACATTTCTTGTTTAAGTTCATAAACAAAAGTAAAACTATCATTTTGTGTTTTTAGTGCAAGAGGAACCAAAAGATTTTTCAAAATCACAGTCAGATCTTGATTAGGTTGTGGGTGCCATTGATCATATGTATGTCTTTCCCAAGCTAATCAACAAATTCTTTGAAATGATTTATGTTGTTTGTTATGACATTATAAGCTTGTCTACTCTTTCTTATTGATTTAGGTCGAAAACCTATATTTTTTATAATGTAGGGCTTATATTTTACAAAAAAATTCTCTACATTTTCTTTCGAGTTTCATTGGCGTACCACAACTGATCAAGTTCTTTATGTGTTGGTGGTTTAAAAATTTCATAAAGACTGTTTTGCTTTGTGTAGTCGTATGGTTTCACTAAGTCTTTATTTAATTTTGATCTACTCTCTTGTTCAAGAGTCAAGGTGTCTTCCCTACCAGGAGAAAATCTGTTTGCAAGATCAGATGTGTCATATGGGATCTCATACAAACATGGCTTTTCAGATTAAGCTTTCTTGAGGTACATTGGATTTGCAAAAGTTGGTCTACCATTCTATATTGAACCTTTAGGGGCTAACATATGAATGGTTTGAATTGATTGATTTCGTTTATAAACAATTTCATTCAAAAAAAATTAATTGCTTTTCCATCACAATTAATTTGTCAAGATCCTTTTCTTCCTTAAGTTTCAAATCCGTTATTACCTTGGTTTTCTCTTTGACAAGACCTTTATACATTGACTTTGTTAAAATACTCTGTTTGACTAAGTCATCGTGTTTCTCTTTAACAATTGAAATTTCATAGGCTTTAAGTTTTAAACCTTCTTTTATGTCAATTTATTTTTGAGCTAATAGTCCTAGAGTTTCATTTAATTTACGTTTAAGTTTGCCATAATCAACTGTACGGTCATTAGTAGCCTTGTATGTCTCAAGCTCAGACTGTTTGTTTTGAAGTGCAACTAGGCAACTATCCCGAGTACTATTAGACTCCCCCAGAGTTCTACTAGTCTCCTTAATAATAGATTTGCACTCTTTTAATTCTTGAGTCAGTGATGCGTTTACGTTCCTTAATTGCTTTTGAATCTCTTTATTTTCATCAATATCAAGTTTTAAATTTGCAATTAAGTTAGCAAGCACAACACGCTCATCTTCATAATCATCATTCTGGTCATCCTTGAATTCATTATTACATATATCTGATGAATCAGGTGTGGTATTACTATTAACCTTTTCCATTAAAGATGTGTCATTCATGTATTCAGGTTGCTTAGAATGTTGAGTTTCAATACCAAACACATTATATTCAGCAGTATATGGTACCTCAACTATTGGTTCTATGTCATAGGAAGGTCGGATATCTGTATCGTCCCAAGAAGTGATTTTTTCATTGCATTCATTCCTTGAACTGCTGCTTTCATCTCTAGATGTACTGTTTTGATTCTCTAAACTTTGAGCATTCCCTTTTTCTGATACAATCCCATTGCTATCTTTGCCTCCTGAACTACCATCTGATGATTTAACCTCTTGAACTTTGCACTCTTGAATCTGCAATTTTCTTTCATTCAACTTTTTTAACATATTTTGAATCTCTTATTCATGACGTGCTCTTTCAATAATACATTACTCAATGGAGTCCATGTTTTGAATTATTGTTTCCTTGAAGGTTTGAGCTTCCATGTTAGTGTAATCTTTGAAGTCTTGTCTTGTTTCCAAATCATATGAATTATAATTGGAAGGCTCTAACACTTCTAAATGTATGAACTTGTCAAAATTCACTTTGATCACGCTTAGATCAGACTTGGAATCCTTTTCGTGAAGTGTTTCTTTATTGAGTTGCTTTTCTAAGTTATTCATGTTGTGAAATAACTCAAACTTAAAAGTTCTAACATCAGTATGAAAGAGGTGTGAAAATGCTCGTTGAAATAATGGATAGTTAGTGAAAGTCTTCCTTTTGAGACGTTGAGTGGTTGTTTTGAGTGTAGTGAATTTTTTCATGGAGATCTCTGTTAAATTAATTGCTTGTAGTTGCAGTTGTTGTATCTCTTGTTCATCTAAATCCGAACACGAAGATAAAGTATCTTTTGTTTCCATTGTAACGTGAATCGTGAAGTGAAAATGATTAAAGATTGATCGAACAATGATAAAGGAGGATTGTGTTTAAGAGTGGTTGTTGAAGGTGATTTAGATTGCTATTTCATAGGATTTTACAAATCTTCACTAAAATCGAGAAATCCAAGAATTTCACGGGATTTTACAAAGTAAGACAAATCGTAGAAAATAAAATCTTTTTTGGATAAATTTAATATTTCACTTGGAATATGTCAATGTAATGTTTCACTTGGAATATGTCAATGTATTGTTTCACTTGGAATATGTCAATGTAATGTTTCTCTTGGAATATGTCAATGTAATGTTTCACTTTGAATATATCAATGTAATGTTTCTCTTTCATACATATTTCGCTTGCGTATTTCGCTTGACATATTTTGCTTGACCTAAGAAAAATTGAGCAGAGTTTTGTTTCCTAGAAATGACATATTTCACTTGAACTAAACCTGTCATATTTCGCTTGCATACATATTTCACTTGCATACATATTTCGCTTGCATACATATTTCGCTAGCTTCAAACCTGCATATTTCACTTGCTTTAAAAACATACTTTTTTTAAAAAAAATCACAAAAAACACACCCTTTTTGACGCTTTTACTTGATTTTTATTGTACAACTAGTTATCTTAGGCCTAGATCTTGCTTAAAAATATAAACTTTAACACTTTTAAACACAAAAATCTAGGCATGAAATTTTCAAATAGAACGAGTACAAAAAGACCAAAAATGACAATCAAAACAAGATGTAAACGCACACAAACCCACGATATCACCCTGTGGTTCTTGATACCAATTGTAGGAACTGATATCATTCCCACTTCAAGAATCAAAGAAGGAGAAAATAGAAGAATTGTAGAGAGAGATACTAGAGAGAGAAAGTAGAGAGATAAGGGAGAGAAAAAGAAAGATTGGATTGCACTATGAGAAAAGAGAGAACAACCAACCCTTCTCTTTGCGTGGAAAAGGGTATTTATAGGTCTAGGTCCTGTGTTGGATGGCTAGCCTTTCCTACACGGGTCGGGCTCAGGTTTTGCTTGGGCTTAAGCCCACAACACGTACAATAATAGATTACATATCAAACCCGGTTTCCTTTCTAGCCTATTACAACGTATATTTAAGTAAAGACTGAAGCTTCCTTATTGAGTGACTAAGCTTCCTTGTTCGACTCAATATTTTGAAGCTAACAATTTTAGTAAGTTAGAGATTGATGAAAAATTGTTTAATCATGATGCATATTGGCAATAAATTGGGGAGCCTACTAGGACTAACACAAGGACATCATTAATTAAGGAACCACTTATGAGGATTATGCATAGGCTTATTGTTGGACCTTTGGTTAATAGGCTAGGTAGTAAAAAAGATGTTAAAAGAGAGACTTGTGGATGATAAGTGCATTGGAGGAGTCACGTGGTATCATCTTGGCTTGGGTTATAGCCGAGCATCTTTGCAAGCATGCTCCGGGGCTCAAAGAAAATAGTTTGATTTGTGGAGGTCATTATGTGATTGTATTAGTTTAGGGGATTTTTCAACGAGGACGGAGTTGAAGAAACCACTAGAGTCGTAGCTACAAGAATTCGTGTTCTGGGATTCGTATTGGAAGGATTTAGGAGTCATTGATTCTTCCATGTTATGTTTTTTATGCTAAATTATGTGTAATTAATACTATTTTTAAAATTTGCATATGTTACAGTATAATGTTAATTGCACATATCAAGAATTATAAAATTCACTAGATATTTCAACTTTTGATGATGACCCCTTCACGGATAGGATCTTTTATGACATTTTTACAAATAGGATCTTTTATGACCGTTGATGCCTGTGAACCTCATGTACACTACACCAATCGATCTGATGATGCTTTAGCTTCTTATACATGTCAATGTAAAGGTAATGTTGCATGTATGTTAGTAAATTCATATGTGTATGTCTCACCTTTAGGTCCAATAAGTCTTTCATTACAATATTGTAATCGTAAATCTTAAAATTAAGAGGGTCAAAGAACAAGCTGCTTCCACAAAATTGTAGAAAAATGAACAAACTGTGAATAAATAAGAATAAAGAATTAGATAGAAAATCAGTAGAAAATACCTGTTAATTGTAAAGTCACGATGCATGGAATAACCTGTTAATTATAGAAAATATTTTTTAAAAAAAGTCATACTTTTGCATGCTCTATTCTCTTTAGCCCTTGGTAAGAATAATCTGACATTAGTACTATAATTACGGTCTACAAGTTTCTATTGGAATGTCCTTGCTAAGAAGCACATTAGACGTATAAAGAACGGTCAAATATTTGTTAAGAAACAATCGGACATTTTTACAGTAGCATATGTGCCAAGTCAAACAATTTCCTTCTAGTAAATATTATTACCTACATGTAGCACCAATGATCATAGGCAAAGCACACAGCTGAAAAGTCCTGCGGTGCCCAAATTCATCAGCAGTCTAACCACTAAACAAAGAGCCAATGAAGGCACCACCAAGACATGTACTGACCACCAGACCTTCATTTACCAAACACAGAAGCTAATAAACTATAGTATAAATGCAAATAGCACGTAAGTAAATCTCTATGTTCTGTGAAAACAAACAGATACTGTTAGTACAAAAAGTGTGACGGGGTATAAGATGGAATTGGGATGCTTATCAGATTAGGCCAATAAGTTGTTGATGGATTTCTTGTACTAAACCAAGTAATAAGATGATTTCCTACATAAACAAAGGTAAACCGTTAGCCTTACTGTGAGGACAGACCCCACGATTAAGCTCCAGCATGAGAGTAAGAAATCATGTTTGTCAGAGAATGTCAGAGCATAAATATGAGTCAGAAAATCATACCTTTTAGGATGTCAGAGACCCCCTTTTATAGATGAGCCAAATACTAGGTCTTCCTAGTATTTCGCTTATGATTGTTAGTGGCCAGAGTAGGACCCTTGTCAGGCAAGGATCCGCTTGTAATCATGGTTGTGCACACAGATCACCTTTCATATGTGTGTTGCAGAAATATCTTATCTGCGTGCGTCTTGAAACATCCGGGCCGCAGCCAGCTTATCTCTGGGCTTAGTGCCAGCTCATATATTTTGTCATGTTGGGCCTGGGCCAAATCTGTATAGTACGAATTAAGCCCGATAAGCATGTTATTCGTATTATACGTCATCAAGTCCCCCCAGTCTAGTTCATTTATTGCGTGCAACTTTGCTTGTTGCATGCGGTAAATGTTACTAGACTAAGGTTCTGGACGGTTCCGCTTCTTCCGTGGCCATTTGCTTCTTTGTGACATTTCTTTGTACCTGTTAGGTGAAACTTGTAAGACGTGGACTCTTTTTGGCCTTTTGTCTTCTGACTAATTTGACTGTGTGGTCTACTTGTCTAACTGCCATCACTATTTTTTTTACTTTCAATCCTATCCGTCACTCAGACGGCATGGACACATGTACCCATCTCGGATTATTTTGAATTAAATATACCATGGGTATAAATACCCGATTCAGTTTTCACTGTTTCCTTTTCCTCTTCTCCCACCATTATAGCCATTGTTAAAAATTCTTTGAGCTTTTTAACTGTTTTCTCTGTATTGTGCCCTTCTTCGAGGAACTTTTAGACTTTTAGGTTAGGCTTTGATCCCTTCTTATTTTTCATCATGAGTAATATTACAAATATTAAGTCTGTTCTTACTCAAAAGGGTCTTGATACTTTTTTTCATAAGTTTCACATTCCCCAGAGTGTTCATCCACAATTACCTATTCCTAACCAAACGATGCATAAAAGACCCGCTGGGAAGATTGGTGCAGATTCTTTGAGTATGCCAACTTCTGGTTACCTCTTTCCACTTTTGTTGTTGATGTGCTTAGGTACTTTCGCATCAATCTATCCTAACTTTTTGTTATTCCGACAGCCAAAGTTTCTCACTTTGAGATCTTATGCCGTGTTTATAGCATTGAGCCAATGGTTGGGTTGTTCTGCTATTTTTACGTAAATTCTAAGAACAAGGGGTGGATGTCCTTTAGTAAACGTTCTGATAATTCCTCTGTATGTTATACCAAACCCCTAGATTCGCTCAAACACTGGAATGACCATTTCTTCTGGGTCGATCCCTTTGTTTGCCCAGTTTCCATTCCATGGCATACTAATAAAAACGTTTCTAAAGATCCTCTTCCTAAGTCCACTGAGTTTAATGTGGACCATTATGCTGCCCTTGTTGAACATTCGGCTCCGTTCCAAAAATTTCTAGAGCCCTTCATTTGTTTAGTCAGAATGAGTAGTTACTACACTCTGGATGAGGATGTTTATCCCAAGTTTCTTCATGAGATGGAGAGGGCGGGTGTTTATTGCTATACATTGTTCACCCTGTAGTTTTTGACCTTGTTTTTGACTATTTGTTTATTTATGCAGAGATGGACTTGTTTGCTTTTATCAATGTTGTGGATCCTACTAAGGTAAAGTTTGTTGAGAGAGAGCGTACTGAGGGGGAAAAGAGACTTATGGACACCATCATAGGGTGTATGGTTCCACTCCTACCAATTTCTCCAGCCCACGCCGAAGGTGAATGAGAGGCGAGTATGGACAAGTTATTTGATGAATGTGGCATTGCGGATCAGGGGTTTTCTGTTGCCGGTAGTGGTCATGATGCTGAGATTGAACTGGTCACGGAGGTTGAGGATATTGCTGCTGAGAATGTGATTGTTGAAAGGCCCAAACGCCAACGCAAGAAAAGGCTAGTGGCCGCGGGTGCTAGTGGGTCTTCCCATCATCCCAAGAAACTAAGGGGGGATCACAGAACTCCTAGTGGGGTAGCTACTAGCGGTAAATCTCCATCCGTCCTTAAAGAACTATTAGCTAGCAGCATTCTTAATGCTGAGGTTGATGTTACCACTATGGCAACCCTGCCTTTTATTACCTCTTCAATATTTGCCATGCTAGAGCATGAGGGTGGTGATCACACTGATTTTGTTACCAGGCCCAATCTCCGCACCGTTGGTCCATCTGAAAGGTTTGTTATTTCTTTAGACTCTTCCCATCGTTCTAGTATCAATGCTGCCAAAGTTGAGGTTGATTCTTTTATTAGGTCTGCTGCTTCTCTTCTAGTGATGACTGAGGCTGTGATTACAACTAGTATTGCTAGTGCTCCTTCCATTCCAGTTTCAGAGGCTGTAACCAAAATTACTTCTCAGGTTCAACATTCTATTTTTCATGATTCCGGTTCTGTGGATACTATAAAGCCGGATGTTGCGGGTTCTTCCCATCGTCTAAGTAAGGAGCTTTCGATGGGATCCGGGGAGATAAACTCTGAGGCTCTTCATGAGGTTTTCATTCCGTAATAGAATAAACCTAATGATACTTTGCTGGATGATCATGATGTTTCATGGGAGTTTATTAACCACTTGGCCCCTCTTGTGTTATTTTCTCAGATCCCTAAGATGGATTATCATTATTTATTTATGGAATTTAATGTTGGGACCGCTCGTCAAGCTTCCCTGAATGCGGAAGTCAGGATGCGAACTGAATATTATCTTAGTAAGAGGAAGAGGTTGGAATCTGAGTGTGAGAACCAAGATGAATTAATGAAGGGTAAGGATGCAGAGATTGAAACCCTAAAAGCTCAGCTTTTGTTAAGGAAACAAAAGCTGCAGAGGTCGCTCGCCTCCGTATTCAAGTATCTGCTGTTGAAGCTACCGAGAAGGTTCATATTAATGAACTGAATGCTTTAAAACAG
Source organism: Tanacetum coccineum (assembly GCA_026074375.1). NCBI lineage: Eukaryota > Viridiplantae > Streptophyta > Magnoliopsida > Asterales > Asteraceae > Tanacetum > Tanacetum coccineum. The sequence continues at coordinate 14,975 of BQNB010078716.1, read as the reverse complement.
AAGAGTGCGGCTCTTGAGGATGAAAGGGATTCTCTTAATGGGAAAATCACAGAGCTCTAATCTTTAGTTTCTACCAAGGATCTTGAGCTTAAGGATTTTAATGCTACCGTGTCCTCCCTTAAGTCTTAGAATGATGGCCTTGTGGATCAGGTACGAACCTCGAAACTTAGATGCTACACATACTCTCTTTTTTATTATCTGTTTGTACTCTTATTGTTGTAGGTGCATGCGCTAGAGACTACATGTTTTAGCCTCTGCGATCAGGTTTCAGGGTATGAGCGATTGAAGGAGCAGATTGAAGAGTTCCAAGATGCTCAAATGAATATTGTCAATAATAAGGTGGCAAAGCTGGATGCCGATCTATTTGAGATGGCTCTTCATCTGTTAGAGAAGTTTTATCCTCACCTTCTTACCACTATATCTAGTCGGAGGTGGCTTTTGACCCATGGCTTGAAACTTGTTGTTATTAAGTGTTTAAACTCGCCGGAGTATATTATGGCCTTAGGTTCAGCTATCAGCCATGCTATTAAGAAATGAATGCAAAGTGGGTTGTCAGCCGGTATTGACCACGGAAAGGCAGGTAGGAATCTGGAAGACATTGTCGCTTATAATCCTACTACGGAAGTGGATTATAATTCCGCCCTGCGGAGGTTCCGTGAAGTGGATTTCCCTTTACTTGCTGAACTAAGCTCCCACAAGGATACAAGAGTTGTGGATATTATAAATCTATTTTGCCTAGAGAGTCCCCTTGCTGATGCTCCTGGAATGAGTGATTTACAGCCTGATATTGAGCAGCTAACACTTCCTATTCATAGATCTGAAGATCAAGTGGTTCTTGGTGAAACCTCTCTGTCATTTGCCCTAAGTGTTGCCAATTCTCAGGTTGAAAGAATTAAGGAGAATGTTGCGGCGCAATGATTAGCTCTTATTGACATTTAGGTTCCTTTGGTTGAACCTTTATCTGCCAAGAACTTGATAGGTGTAGCAGGTACCTTTGGCAGCATGCCAATCACTGTTATGACCACGACCGCCCTATCCACTACTTTTGCTCCTACAAGCTCCATTCCTCCTATTACTCTAGATGATTATGAGGTTGTAAGTGCGGATGGTCAGGAAGATGCTTATGGAAATGTTCAGGGGGATGTTTAGGGAAATGTTGCTTCTTTCCCTATGGTTGAATTTGAGAAGGAAGAGCTAGATACTACTTCGGAACGTGATCCACCTAGTTAAACCTGTATGGTCACGGTCCTTCCTAATTTTTCTTTATTGTTTTCATATACCGCGGCCGTATGTGGCCTTTTTGTAGCGGTTCTTGTACTTAGACAAATTTTATAACACTTTAACACTTCTACTGTTTAAATGCTTTTATTACTATCTTTGATATCGTTAGTGATATGTTATAAAATGATAGTCTTGCTTGAATACTTGTCGGTTATTCTCCCGATATCGGGCTTGCAAAACCTCTTATGTACGTTGAGTGAATTATTAGGTTACTCATCCTTTTGTTATACAAAATAACATTCATTGGGTCATGCCCTATTGTGTGCGCGTCTTATTCATATATATAAATAACTTTGCTAAGTAAAAATGAATTTTTTTAAGATAAACTTATGAAGGTAGCTAATCTTCACTTTTTCATTAAAACTTCAAAGGACATTACAAAAGATAAGAAAAATTAAAGTGTGGTTCCCCCACTGCCAAGTCCGTATGGGTGAGGTGCTTACATTTCATAAACGTAACATTTCTTAAGATTACATACATTCTAATTTTCACGAAAGTTGCTTTCCGTTGCGATCCCTTAACTTGTATGTGCCCTTGCCTAGTGCTTCCGTTACTTCGTATGGTCCTTCCCACTTGAGGCCTAAATTTCCTACTTCTTCTGCACGGCTTGCATCATTGCTACGCTACACGAGGTCTCCTGGCTTGAAGCTTGTGCTACGGACCTTTGAGTTGTAGTATTTTTCCATTTTTGCTTTGCTTTTTGCCTCGCGGATTGCTGCCTGTTCTCTCCTTTCTTCCAAGAGGCCCAGATTGATTTCTAGGGCTTCATTATTTTTCACCATATCCACTTACGCTATCCTTAGTGTGGGCATGCCAATTTCTATTGGGATAACTGCATCCGTTCCATATGTTAGTGAAAAAGGAGTATCCCCGTTGCTAGATTTGATCATGGTGTGATGTGCCCATAAAACATGAGAGATTTCTTCCATCTAATTCTTACTTCTTGCGTCGAGCCTTGCTTTGATTCCTTCTCCTAAGCTTCGGTTTGCCCTCTCTACTAATCCATTTGCTTGCGGATGTTTTACAGAGGCAAAATGTTGGCGGATACATAACTTTTTGCACCAATCTTTGAATGGGTTATCTCAGAATTGTTTTCCATTATCGAAGATTATTTCTCCTAGGAGTCCAAATCTGCAAACTATATTATCCCACACAAATTTTTTTGACTTGGTTGCCCGTTATGGTTGCAACTAGTTTTGTTTCAATCCACTTTATGAAGTAGTCAATGGCTACTATCAAGAATTTTACTTTACCAGGACCTTCCAGAAAAGGTCTGGCTATGCCAATTCCCTATTTGTAGAATGGCCATGAGGACGTGATTAGGGTTAGCTTTTGCTACGGATTTCTTGGGACAGGTCGGTGAACCTAGCAGTCTTGGCATGCCCTTATCATTGCCCTTGCATCCTTGTGCATAGTAGGCTAATAGTATCTGGTTCGCAAAGTGTGAAAACTAAAGAATCGCTGTAAGATCAGATTGTTTAGATATTATATCTAGGATTAACAATAACATTAAACATAGAATATGTATAGCGGAATTAACATAAGAACAATGATATTCAACAAGGTGTTTCTTCATTAATAACCAAACGTTCCTAACAACCCTAATTCTAGATGATCAATTCTAGAACGTGTTATCTAAACTATAACAAGGAATCAAAGATCCTTGAGGCTAAAACACACAAATTCTAGGTGTCTACTTAGAGGACTTGACGCCTAGACACACACACACACATTTATGTGTTTTACATCTTGACACACAGAAAACTATAAAACCTATATCTCTTCATATACTAGAGATATTAGGTTTACAAAGGATAAGAACAAATAAAGATATTAATAAATCTTTTTAACATTTAAGTTTATCTTCAGAATCTTCAAAATCTTTCATCTTTTGAAGAATTCTTCCTTTGCCTTTTAAGTCCTTTATCTTTCATATGTTTTGTCTTATTAACTCAAATATAATTCCCAACAATCTTCCCCAAGTTGATAATGACAACCAAAATAAGCACGAACTTCCCCTGAAGCTAATATATATATAAAAGAATAAGGATCTATGTAATTCTACCAAGGATCTGTAAGTTTCACATCTTCTTTTTAAATCTTCTTCCCCTTTTTGTCATAATCAAATAGGGGACATATGAATATAAGCAACTTTGATCTTGACCACTACAAACCAATATCACACTTCTAATCCAAGCCTTCTAACTCCTCAAATTACCCACCATTAAGCACAATAAGAAAAATGAACTTAAGTAGTAGAAACTCACACTAGCAGTAGTAATAATGACTAAACCTTCACCTCAATGTTACATGTAAATGGTTAAACATTTTAACAATAAGCTTCCCTTGAAACCCATATGTTAACCATCTCTTGAATCTTCAATTCTGTAAGCTCTATGTAATGATCACTAATGAAGAAAAACTAAGTATAACCAACTTGATGCTGAAGTAGAATAACCCAAACTTGTGTCTTATGTCTTGTACTATCCACGTGACTCGAAACTCATAAATAAATCTGTGAAATATAAGTAGATCGCAACCTCTTGACAAAATCCTCATCTTCTATGAGACACATAACCAAAGTGATAGCAAATGTGAGCATTGAGCACCATAAGTTTGTAGATCACACAACTTTGTTAGATTTTGACAAGTCTTTGTCACAACATTGAAAACACAAACAAGTTACCTTCAAATGTTGTAAGCCATTTGATATATGATAAAACACGTACCCAAGTAATTCCACTTCAACTTCAAATAGGTGATAAACAATCTTCTTCGTAACCTATTAAATCAATGAATACGAGCCTTTTAAACATTTAAGAACATTTAAAACCAAATCAATATGTTAACTTCCCCTTAAACCAATCAGTAGTAACCAACAGTAGTAACTCCTTCTATTGGCTGTATTAAATATATAAGCAGCACAAACCTTGGTTTAAGTCCAACAATAGTAACTGCTAAAATTTACCCTAGCAGCAGATTTTTAATAACTTAATACTACCAGCATTAAAAATATACTAGCAGTATTAATCATACTAGCAGCACTAAGTATAAACTGGCAGCATTAACCTTTAGTGATAGTAGCATTAACATGATCTGGCAGCACTAATCTTCCTTTGGCAGCATTAACTAGTTACTTGGCAGTATTTAATGTCTCCTAGCAGCACTGACTTACATAAGCAACACTAATAATCATAAGCAGCAGCACTAACCTTCAAAGATAAGGCTAGCAGTATTAACTTATAAACATACAACTGGTATTACTAAGGTATAAAGAACATTACTAAGTACTCATAAGCATTACTAAGTATAAAGCTGGCAGTATTAACTTCATAGCCAGTAGTACTAATTCTTCCCTTTAAATCAAGCAGTACTAAAATTTCAACTACTGTTTCTTTGTCAATTAAAACATGTTGATGCCTGCTAATTCTTCTCTTAACAAAAAACCAAACATCAATACCATTAGCAGCAGTGTTAACGAACCTATGACAATTGGCAGTATTAAAATAGACTAGAAGCAGTACTAATCACAAACCAGCAGTATTAACCAAGGACAACAGTACTAACAATAAACTGTCACTATGTGTCATCATTGACAACAGTAGAAATGAGGAAGCACAGCAATATAATAACAAATGTTTAAGGATACTTTTTTTAAGTATCCAGATGACGCCTCTTTTAGCGACACTTTTCTGTCACTAAACTGTCACTAATTCATCATTCTCATCAACTGCTAATGATTCTTTTCATAGAATAAGTTCCAAAGAACTCTTGAATTATGTAACCAAGAACCATAATCAGCAACCATCTTGTTGTCACAAACCAATCAAAAACAGTTTTAAACAAACTTCCTGTTATATCTAATTAGGGTTGTTGAAAAACCCTAATATCACCATATTCGACATGATAACCAAGAAAGAAAATTCGTACCTCTTTTCCTTCATAGATGCGACACCAAAACACCTTGTAGATCCTAGATCATGAGCCACCAGGCTCTGATACCAATTGTGAAAACTAAAGAATCATTGTAAGCTCAGATTGTTTAGATCTTATATCTAGGATTGACAATAACATTGAACATAGAATATGTATAGCGGAATTAACATAAGAACAATGATATTTAACAAGGTGTTTCTTCATTAATAACCAAACGTTCCTAACAGCCCTAATTCTAGATGATCAATTCTAGAACATGTTATCTAAACTATAACAAGGAATCAAAGATCCTTGAGGCTAAAACATACAAATTCTAGGCGTCCACTTAGAGGACTTGACGCCTAAACATACACACACTTTTCTGTGTTTTACATCTTGACACACAGAAAACTATAAGACCTATATCTCTTTATATACGAGAGATATTAGGTTTACAAAGGATAAGAACAAATAAAGATATTAATAAATCTTTTTAACATGTAAGTTTATCTTCAGAATCTTCAAAATATTCCATTGTTTTGAAGAATTCTTCCTTTGCCTTTTAAGTCCTTCATCTTTCATATGTTTTGTCTTATCAACTCAAATATAATTCCCAACATAAAGCTTTAGCCACTATAGATCTTGTGCCTACATGCATGCTACAAGATCCTTCGTGTATCTCTCTCAGAACATAATTTGCTTGAAGCAGCCCGACGCACCGTTGCCATGGTTCGAGAAATGATTTCTTGTACAGGACCCCATTGATCATGGTGAATTGCTATGATTTGTGCCGCATCGCTCTTGCCTTATTTACTCTGCTAGGAGAGTTTCTTCTATAAGGTACTCTTAAATCGGGGTCATCCATGTATCCCCCTCCTCTTCTACTACTACCAATATTTCCAACTCGTTTATTGACTTCTCTTTGAGTTCTTCAACCAACACTTGTTTGCTTAGGTGTGCAAAGCTAGTAGGTGCTATTTTGCTCAGTGCATCAGCTTTATTATTTTCACTTCTGGGAACTTGTTTGATTGAGAACATTCTGAAGCCGTTGGTGATTGTCCTTACCTTTTCTAGGTACCGAATCATGTCTGCTTCCTTTGCTATGTATGTTCCGTTGACTTGGTTAGCCACTAATCTGGAATCCACATTTGCTTGGAGGTTTTTTAAACCCATCTCTTTCGTTATCCATAATCCTGCAATCAAAGCTTTGTATTCAGCCTCATTATTGGTTGCCTTGAACCTGAATCTCAGAGCACAGATGAATTATGCTCATTCTGGATTTGTGAGTATCAGTCCTTCTCTGGAACCGTCCGCACAGGATGATTCATCCGTAAACAAAATCCATGGTTCCGAAAGTTCTTCTTCGACCTCCATAGGAGTGTCCAAAGAATCCTCTTCCAGATGTTTGACTATAAAGTCTGCTAAGATTTGTCCCTTAACGGATACTCTTGGTCTATAGTGTATGGAATATTCTCCCAACTCTATACTCCATTTTTGTAGCCTTC
>BQNB010078715.1:0-12760 GCA_026074375.1 Tanacetum coccineum | reverse complement strand
TTAGTTTAGTTAATTACATTTTCTACCCTATAGTTGTGCAAAAATAAAAAGAGAGGGGAAGACAAGGGACCCGGGTGAGGGTTTTTGTTTTGACTCGTTTTTGGGTCAAACGAACTCCGTTTTCGGTCTAGTCTTTTTCATTCTTCGTTATTTGGTCCATAGAGTAGTTTAGAAGTGAAAATTTCTTCGTAGGCTTATTTTTAAAGATTTTAGGTTTTCCCCCTTTTGTTCGGGATTCGGGCCTTCGTTTTCTAGTTTAATTTCGTAATTTCTAGGTTTTTCTTAAACGTTTTAGTCCGTTATTATCTAATTTGACTTTTTCAACTTCCCAAACTCATTCCTTCCTTCAAACTCAAATCTTCGATCGTATCGATTTACCATTCCAGCCTCGTTGGGGATTTACGACCCGGGAAAGCTCTATACTACTTCTCGGTATCATTGATTGTTGGTTTTTACACTTCTTTATATATTTTATATTTTATTATATATTATATATATTTACGGTGTGAATCCGGCACGATCACTTATCTTGACTGATTTTATCCAAAACATCTAAAAGGCTATTCCTAAGTTTAATAACTCAAAAACAGATGTATAATGATGCAATTCAAACTGATTTTAAGCATAAAACCCACAACTCTAATAGACTTTTGAAAAGTTCATCAAGTACACAGTTTGAAAAACCAATTGACTAGCAGTTTTGAACATTTGATAGAGAACACAACAATACTTATTCTAAGCTTATGAAAACTTGAATTCAAACTTAATTAGAGCTTATGAAATCCATTTTAATCACTTAAAACAAGTTGTATTCAATTTGACTAGTTTAAACTGCTTAACCCAAACACCCCTTTAAAACTTGAAAATCAACTTTTAAGCTAAAACAGATCTAGATAAGCTTTGAATTGTAAAAACAGATGAAATACTATGATTATTGAAGACAAGTAAGGCAAAATCCTAAGAAGAATAAGCACTCTACCATAAGCTAAACTAATGAGCAGTTTTAACTTTCTAATGAGCAGTTTTATTTAAAACTAAATTTAAACTAATTTTAAGCTACAACTAAGCATAATAAGCTACTATTAAGCATAATGATCATATTTAAACAACAATAAGCAAAGATTAAGCAGATTAATAAGCTGAGACAGAAATTAAGCTAAAATAGAAAAAGTAAACATACCTAGTCCTTTGCTCTAAACAAGGACTTAAAATGCTCTTTAGAGCTTAATCTACAAGCTCCAGCTTATTTACATAAGCTGGTATAGTCCTATAAGCCCTTCCATTTCTGGCTTATCTTCTATTCTTAGCTTATTATGACTTTTTGAGGTAATTTAGTGGAAAAACTTATTCAGTTAAGCTATTAGCAAGTTTAACTGAATAAGTGTTAGCTTATTAAGTAACAAATAGCTTATTGAGCTTATTAGTCACATCTAGACACATATTAAACCAAATTTCATAAAACTTAAAAACTGAATTCAATACACAATATAAAAGTAAACTGAAATTTTATTAATGATTAAAAGATTACAAGCTTTGAAAAGGAAATTACAATAATAAAAAGACAATAAGCTGAAAATTTAAGCTAAAATACTACTAAAAGCTAGATATTTCTAACTGTGTGAATGCCTTTATTTATAGTGATGAGAAGAATCTTCTAGGTGAGGAGGAGCGTTCTTCAGCTTCAATCTTAGCCCTTGATTGCTAACAAACTCCAAATCCATCATTTGAGCCCTTAGATCATACTCCACATCTCATTAGCCAATAGGATACCTCAGGATTGCCAGCGTGGCAGATAATGATGTCACACTTGAGCCACGTTGGTCTTCTAGAAGAGGAGGGCGTGTGGATGAGATGGTTTTACCCGTTTTACTCGTTGCAGGTGAAAATGAGAGGGAAGATGATAAACAGTACATTTGACCCGTGTTTTAGTAACTTTGATTTGGATCAGGGATTTTGGGTTTGGGCTTAATACTTGGGCTTGGTTTATTTCTTTTGGACATTGGATAAAGGCTTATATTTAGGCTAAGGTTTGTTATCATTAATGGGCTGACTTGGCCCATTAAACGGGTACGGGTTAGCCCATTAAAGATGAATACGCTCTCGGCTTCGCTTTCTCACGCTCTTCCAATCTCGTGCTCGTTTTTGTCCTTCTTGGCTTTATTTTTGTCCATTTTTGATATATCCGCTACCTGCACAACACAATTAACAAAACAGACGAATACAATGTATTTTCTATTTGTTTTTTGGTCATTTAAGCTCGTTTTAATAAGGAAAATTGATATGTGATTAAACATATATAAAAAATCCCCCATACTATGCTATTGTCGTGTCCTCACGCAATGTCATAAATACACATAGAAAACTAAAAAATTTCAACCCCCTTAGACTAATTACCTCGAAAAGTAGCTAAGTGTTCATCTAAGGGGATTAAGAAATCACTAGTTTTGAAACGCCCCGTTTTACCATTCTTAATATATATAAATATACATTTTTATTTATTTATTTTAAAGGGAAAACTACATGCTAGACTTTCATTATTATAACTTTTAGGATCACGGAACAAGAAACACTTTAAAATAGCGTCCTAAAGGATAAATTTATCGTCCTCGATTTTTCACCCGCCCCAAACCAAGCATAAAAACAAAATAATTGTTAAATACAAGTTAAGATGCTAACACTACTCATAAATTCAAATTTTGTACGCATAACTACTTTCCGCTCCCTTATTCCTAAATCCTCTAAAGATTTTATTTTTATTATTGGTGACAAATAAATTATGTCCTTATTGATATAAAGTAAACCCGGTTTAGACCATAATTAGTTTGAAATCCTTTCCTAAAGAGACGATATGATGAGAATAAGGTCCACATTAAGGTTCTAATTTCGCATGATTTAGGGGTTATCCTTTTTATTTCATCCGAAACAACTCAACTACGAGTCCAGAGACGGAGGCTTTATTTAGATAACCCCGGAGTCGAAATTTGGCTTTATTATTGCAACATTATTAAACCTCGGTCCTTTAAACAACTGACACATCGGGCGTCCTAACCGACAAGAGCCAGTAGTCTTATTTCGACCTCGGTAGATTCCTCGACCTTTTCTCATCAATGTCGGTACTTGGATTCTATATTTGGGCTTGATTTTTTTGTTTGGCCTAGTAAACTCGTTTACACTCTTTAGGATTAAAAAAAGAACAACTTTTTTGGCGGGAAAACTTGAGTAAAATTTAATTTCAAAGGTAGTCTTAATATCGAATTTTTACATCAAATTCACATTTTTGTATAACAGTGAAAATTTTGGCATAAAATTCAAATTTTTACGGTAAAAATTATAACCGTTAATTTTTTTAAACTTGAAGTTTATTACTAATCATGAATTGAATTAAAAGTAAATTTAAAATTTTACGAAATAAATTTTTTGCTAATTATATTTTGGTGGAAATTGTAAAAATTCTAAACAAATTGTTGTTGAGATGTCAACGTTTGCTTAAGGCAACAGGAAGTCGTGATTATTAATGTTGGTGCACTATGCCGTAATTCCATTACTGTATCAGGTTAATACCTCAGTGGCGTGAAAGGTTTATGAACTACATTGAAGAACAGACTGATGGTGAATTGTTAATGCGTTCTATTACTCATGGTAAACAACCATTGCCTGTTATTTCTCAAGTGTCACTTAATGAAACTGCACCAAATGTACCTCTTGTTCTTAAGGATCCAAAACCGTATACTGTTGAAGAGAAAAGGATTCGAAAGATTGATCGGCTTGCAGGTCTCCATTTTGAAATTCACGGCTTCCTAAATGACATTTATTCTCTCATTGTACAGTAACGATACTACTAAAATTTGTGTGATGCACTTAAAAGCAGATGCGTGGTTCTCATTTGGTGAACAAGATAGTAAAGTTTTGTACAATATGAGTTATGAGACATTCAAGCTATTGAAAGGAGAAGCTAGATTACATTAACATATATTCGATTCCTTACAAGTGATTAATTTATTTGAAGAAATGTAGGTAAGAAAGATAATTGTGAGTTGACTTGCAAGTTCTTGAAGTAAGCTGCTACCTAATGGAAATAGTATGGTAACATAGATGAGAACAAATAAAGAGCATAATAGACATAAAATAATGAAGCTCTTTAACAACATTTCTGAAGCAAAAACCAATGTATGATGTAAATGAAGCAATATGGATAAATAAGAAGAAGTTGTTGGTTTCTCAATATCGCTTTAGCTTTGGTTGTTGAGAAAAACAAAAGTATCTGCGCGCGCGCGCGTATGGACACGAGAACATGTTGTAGTTTTATTCAGATTCAAAAGAAATGCATGTTGAATACTCAGAGATTTGAAATAAGAAAACATTTTTGGGGGGTGTTGTTAGCGAAAAGCTTTTAATAGAAGAGAATTTTATTCCAAACCAACAAAACAACAATTTGAGATCTTCTTCCCAGCTCTTCTGCAAATAACAAACTAGAGTATGTGAAACAAGTGGATTAGAAAGACGATGAAAAGAAAATGGATATGAGCAAATTTGAGTGTTATAACTGCAAGAAGGAGGGTCATTTTGCTAAAGATTATAGGAAAGCAAAGGTCAAGGACTACAATTACTACAAGACAAAGATGCTACTAGAAAATAAGAATAATGATCATTAAGTGCTTCTTGCTGAGCGCGCTAGGCTTGAATGGAAATGAGTAGTGATTCAGAAGAGGATTTGAGTGCTAATATGGTCTTCATGGGTAAGATGGAAAATATTCTTTCTGATTCAAAGGAAATTGTAGCATCAATGACCAAGATATAATGTGATGGTATCATAAGATACTCCTGGTAGTTCTGAATAGTGAATCTGATTGAAGATGATACTTCAGATTATTATATAAGTCTGACTTATTTATTGGTTTAATTAAGGACAATGCGAGATGATACAATAAATTTTTAATGCGGGAGGGCGCAATTGAACTTGCTTTTTAAATTTTTTGATGAAAATCTTGTTGCATCTCAAAATGATCATGATGAGTCAGAAATTAATCATAATGAATACGGAGACAAAGATCATTTAGTTAATAAATTGATTGTCAAGTTTACTTAAAAGATTACTAAATGTCAAAAATTTATTGAGAAAGCAAATCAACAAATCAAAGATTTGGAACTTCAAAACAAAGCTTTACAAGATACAAATGATGTTTTGAATAATCAAGTAAACACTTTTGAGAAGAAAAGTAATGAGTTTGATGAACAAATAAAAGTGTTGAAAGAAAAGAATGATAATTTACTTGCTCATACGAAAACATTAGAAGAACAACCTCAATAGCGTTTAAACATTTGTGAGTAATACTTACAGTAAGTGTCAAGCACAAATAATGCAGAAACTTGAAGAAAGAAAAGCTGAACAAAGAGTGTGATCAAGTTTTCTTCTCTTATTGATAATGATAGACAACATCGACAAAATATTGATGCTCAAGAGATTTGAGGGAGAGGGGGGGGGGGGTGGGGGGAGTGAAAGATGGGTGGTTGTGTGGAGTTGTCAGTTAGTTGAGATGAATAATAATGTGTTGAAGTTACAAGAGAATATTTCATAAAAACAAACGGCAATTTTAGAGCTAGAAGAGTGTGTGCGTAAAAAGGATTTATAAATTGCAAAGTGTTTTGAAAGATTAAACGATTGTGAAAACAAACTTTATAAAGAGCGGGACAAACACGTCAGACTATACACAAGATCATGCCTTCTAAATATAAATTGTATAATGGTCGAAAGGAATAGGTTTTGATAATCCAAGTTATTTCGTCAAGCAAAGACTTGCGTGACATAGTCTTTAAAGATTATAAGATATTGCGAGCTAAAATGGTAACTCTGCGTTTTTCTCCACACATTCGGAAAGAAGATTTAGAAATTGAGAAATTTAAGAGAGCAAGAGAAAAAAAAATATTGACTTTACATATGATTATGGAAATTTGAATGAAAGTTATGTTAATGAAAATATAAAATTTTCAGATAACTACTTTCAAGAAATAATTAATCCAGATTTTGAAAAGATTGATTCTCCAGTTCAGCAAACAAGTTCACTAAAACCATATGTTCCAACTATGATTATAGAAAAGATCATCATCAATTTGGAAGATGAAGTTGTGAGTCTTTTGGAAAAAGAAAAAGAACATTTTGAAATTATTGAGTCTTTGAAATCAAAAGGTTTTGAGTCTTGTAAAAGTGAAATTTCTCAATCTATTAAACCAAAATGAAAAATGAATGTTAAGAGGCTGAAAAAGGATGTGACAATTTAGAGAATTCAAATGTGATTGCTCCATGAATGTTGAGAATACAAGTGTCACAAAGTATTTCACCGGTTTTTGTGACAAAAATGTCTTGTGCTTCAAACAAAATTGAGACTAAACCAAAAAGAAAATGACGTAAGCGAACATCATCAAAACATAATAACAAACAAGTGAATAATGATTTATTGCTTGCTAATAAAGATTTTGTTCATTTTTTAGATTTAGACATACACATACACACACAATAGTGTTAGAAGACCTAAGAGTGGCAGTGTTATTTAGCAGAAGAAAGGGTCATCTAATGTACCATGTGTTGATTTGTCTTCTTTAATTAATTAAAATTTGACAAAGATGTTAAACGATATTCTCGCAAAGACTTGTTGTTATGTGATAACCAACATTATGTAAATGATAATTGTGCTTATGCGTGTAATGATGCTATGAATGTTTCTTGTAATTCTAGATTGCATGCTTCTTATGATATGAATGATGTATATGTTTTTAATGATGTAAATATAAGTAATTCTCGAGTTAGCAAGATATCTTTTAGGAAAAAGCCTTGTGATTGTTTTTAATGAATGAATGTGCGTTCTAAGTGTTATTTGAACAATTATTTTCTAAGAGATCATTTAGATGGTTTCCTAAAATGCAAACCGTTTTTATTAAACCGTACTAAATGATCTAAGTTATTGATTCGTATAAATAATCTATAATATACAAATATATATATATCTAAATAACCAAATACTAATTGTATAGAGAGTATCTCCCGATTGATAAATAAAAATTGTTCTTTGAGGATAAACAATCTTTTTATCTTCCAATGTCGTATCCGACGAAGAGTGTGAAGTTGAAAACCTTGTATCGGTTCGTGAGACCGCGTGCTTGAATTTCAATATTTTGGAATTTTGATTCTAAATCTAAAACGCAAAGGGAAAGCACAATAAAGGCACGCAAATTATGAAATTAAGGACACTTAAAATATAAACAGCATTTAAATCAATTAAAACTAATTAATAACTAAAATAAACTAACTAATTAACTAAAAAAGATAAAATAAAACTCTAAAAACTCAAAATGTAAATTTCTTAAACTAAAATGCTTAAACTAATTTTTAATAACAGAAAAATATTTTTTTGAATTTTTAAACTAATTAAAACTATTTTTAAACTAAATAAAACGAAAAATTGAATTAAAAAATACTAAACTTAATCCTAAAATTTTAAGAAAATTACAAAAAATAGATTTAAGCTATAAAGAAGGTTTATACGAATGAAAAAGTAAAATATAGCCAGAACCAATAAGCTTGTGGAAAAATCAAATAAGCAAAATAAGCTCAACTAGAAAGTGTATAAGAAATTAAATGAATCACAAAAGAAGAAATGAAAAAGACCCAAAGCGCGTTGGTTGAGTGTTTGGCGTGGTGAAGGAAGGTCACATGTTCGAAAACCCTGTGACGTCCTTTGAATTTTTTTTTCTTAATATTTTACTTCTCTCCAACTACTTGTACAAAAATAAGCCAGTATAAGCTACTTAGGCGGCAAAACACTTTTAGCTAAAACTTGACAATAAGCTAAATAGATTCTGGACAAAGTAAGGGTGACATATGCTTTTATTTGGAGAGTTGCGACTGTATCGAAGCTAAAATTGTTTGGGACGTTAAAAAAGCAAAAAGGAAAACAATTAAAGCTTAAAACACTTACTAACCTAAACGTAATAATCTAGAGAAAAACTAGAAATTGAAGCATATGCCATAAGCTAAATAAGCACCTAAAACATAAAGACATGTTTGACTGAGATAAAACTCTTAGACAAACTTTAAGCTAAGATATTGAACAAATAAGCACTAAGTAAAAGCTAAAAAGTGAAAACAATTAAGTTTGAGACTAAAATAAGACAAATAAGCTGGAAAATCAACAATTTAGCTAAGGACATAAGCTAGAAATGGCAACTTAAGATGACAGTTTACCCTACTTGTTCTTCATTTTGCTTTTTGAAGAAAATGACTCATATTGCAGCTTAAACATAAGACTCAAAAAGTTAAAACATAATAACTAAGCTAAAAACAGCGAGAAAGAACCTACACTTTGATAAAAACTGCAAATAAACTGGATGTTAGAAGATTGATTTTAGAAAATAAGGCAGAAAAGGATTGGCATATGACAGACATACACTAGTATTTTGTTTACTGTTTTTGTTATGCAATTGCTTTTTGAACTAAAATTAAACGACCCAAAAGATTTTAGCAAAGTTAAAAAATTTGAAACAAATTTAGTACTTATCATATTAAGCTAAAATCAACAAGATTTAACCTAAATTAAGCTATGAATTTACCTCTAATGATCTACACAATCTGACTTTTAAGAACTAAACCACACTTTAACTACACTAAACTATTTTAAGCTAAAATCTTTAAGAGAAGATTTCAAGGGCTAATGACTCAAAACAGATAAACTATGATGCTTTTAGAAACAGCTTTGATCACAAATATCATACTTACACAATTATGGTACTTTTTACGAGCATACTAGCAAGTAGGAAGGGACAGTTGAAAACCAAATTAAAACTAACAACGTTGTGAACATTTGAATAAAAACATAACTCTAAACTTAACAAAACTAATCCTAAACTTATTAAAACTAATACTTAGACTAAATTAGAGCTTATGAAATCTAACTTGAGCACCAAAAATAGCCTACACTTTATTTTATCCTTCTAATATTTCTTAACCCAAACACCCCCTTAAACTTTTTAAAATCCAATTTAAGCTAAAACAGATCCTAATAAGCCTTAATTTATGAAAACAGATTAAGAACTAAGCAAATTAAAGATAGTTTAGCTAAAACTTAGGAATAATAACACTAAAATATAAGCATATCTATTAATACTACTTTAACTAATTTTGGACAGATTATATAAAACTCAAATCAAACTTATTCTAAGCTATAAACTAAACTTATTAAGCTATATCAAGATAAAATAAGCACACTTAAACTATAATAAGCACTGAATAAGCAGTCTAATAAGCAATGACAAAAAATTAAGCTAGGAAATGAAATTAGAAACATACATGGTCCTTTGCTTAAACAAGGACATAAATGCTCTATAGAGCTTACCTACAAGCTCCAGCTTGTTGAAAACAAGATGGTAAAATCCTATAAGCCTATCCAAATCTGGCTTATCATCCAATATTAGCTTAACTGATTTTTGTGTTTATTTGAGTGATAAGCTTATTCAGTTAAGCTTTAAACAAGCTTAACTGAATAAGTGGTAGTTGATTAGGAAATGAGAGCTTATTGAGCTTATTAAGTACATTCAAAACACATCTTAAATGGATTTGTATTAAAGTAAAGTATGAATTTAAAACACAATTTAAACGAAACTAAAACTTTTATTGATTATAAAGAGATTACAAGGTTCTAAAAAGGAAATTACATTAAAAGCATTACATTAAGTTGAAAATAAGCTAAAGCTATTCTAATAAGCTAAAAAAACTACTTAAGCTAGATATTCCTCTACTGTGTGAATACCCCTCTATTTATAATGAGTAGAGGATGATTCTAGATCTTCAGGAGCATCTTCAAGCTACAATCACAACCCTTGATTCCTAGTCCTATCCATTTAAGCCCTTGGATCACTTCCACGTTTTTGCTCCAATCATAGCCCTCAGGATTGCCAGCGTGGCCTTGGTTGTGTCAGACGTGTCAGGCACGCCTTCTAAAAGGATATGTGTGTGGAGTGGTGAGTGGTTTTGCCTTGTGTAATTGTTGCAGGGTGAAATGAGAGGGAAAGGTATACAGAGAAGCACAGTAACTTTTGACCCATTTTTAACATTTTGACCACTGGTTTTGACTGGGTATGAGATTGGGCTTAGGAACTTTATATCTTGGGCTGACCGGTTTAAGAATAAAGGTTTTGGACTTTAGGGATTTAGCTATGTTTTAATCATCAATTGATAATTAGGTTGACCCCGCCATTAAAACTTGGGGGCACTGGTATGTTTGGCCCATTAAAAAATGAATATCGCATTCGGACTTTGTTTTTCCACGTTCTTCTAATCTGTGCTCGGTTTGTCCTTATTTGCTTTGTTTTGTCCTTTTTTGAATATCCGTTACCTGCACATACATTTGACAAAACACACATATACAAGTATTTTTCATCTATTTAATAGTCCTTAAGCTCGTTTATTAAAGGAAAAATTGATATGGTGATTAACCACAATAAAAATCCCCCATACAAAGCTATTGTCGTTTCCTCATGCATGTCATATACACACATAAAAAACTTAAAATTTCAACCCCCTAGACTAATTACCTCAAAAAATAGCTAAGTGTTTTAAGGTGATTAATAAATCACTAGTTTAAAACGCCCTGTTTTACCATTTTTATATATAATGCAAACACATATAATTATATTCTTATTATTATTATTATTATTATTATTATTATTAGAATCAAACTTTAAAGGATCACGGAGACAAGAAACGACTAAAAGGATAAAATTCTCATCCTTCGAATTTTCTCACCTGCCCAAACGCAACTTAAAAATTGAAATCCATGTTAAATACAAGTAAAGCATGTAACACTACTCATAATTGCTAATTGTGAGACCGCATAGCTAATTATTCGCGAGATCTTTATTGCCTTAAAGATACCTATCCTCTAAAGAATTTTATTTATTAATAATGGTGGGACGAAAATAAATTAAGTCGCTTATTTAAAGTAAACTCGGTTTAAGACCGATAATTAGTTTGTGAAATCTGTGAGGGCGGTGTGGAAAGAGGACGATAGGTGATAATAATGTCCACATTAAGGTTCTAATTTTCGGCATAGTTAGGGTTTATCCTTTTTGGTGTTCAGCTGAAAACAACTCAACATGAGTCCATAGACATAACGAGGCTTTTATTTAGAAACCCCAAGTCAAAATTTTGGCCTTATGCTCTCTTAATAATTATTGATTCTGCTTACATTTATTACCGGCCCTCCCCCCGTTCCTCTTAAACAACTGTCACATCGATGTATTCTAGCCGACCATGTTCCAGTTATCTTATTTCACTAGAGATTCCTCCGACTTTTTGAAAATTGTCACATCGGTATGCAAGCCGACCATGATCCAGTAAACTTTTATCAGTCTCGGATTTATTATTCTTACTATAGGCCTTCTTTTGAAGACTGCCACATCGGCAGCAAACCGACCACCCCCGGTCCTTTAAACAACTGCCACATCGGTATGCGAGCCGACCATGGTCCAGTAAACTTTTATCAGTCTCAGATTTATTATTATTATTATTACCTCTACCCTTTAAACGACTGTCACATCGGGCGCGAACCGACCATGATCCAGTGGTCTTATTTTGGCTTTGGTTTATTACATAATTATTATTATTATAATAGCCAAATTTCAAGTCCTGTGGTCTTTTAACTACCTAGACAACGGTAGCGAGTCGTCAGGAATCGGTAGCCTATTTTCCCACAACACTGACAAAACTTTGATGTGTGCTTTACTTTCACCAGAAGGAATCTCTACGAAGGGATCTAAACTAAGAATCGCAAAAACTAAAGCAACTTTATTTATTTAACAAATATATAACGTTTATTAAGCTTGTGGGAGCAAAAAGCCACAATTAACCTCTATGAGCTCTAAAGAGATCCAACTACTCCACGCTTAGCATCTAACTTATATTCAACTCTATCATTTTTCGTTCTTCGCAAATTTAAATCTTTAATAAAAAGATATGCGAATGCTTAGTCTAATAAAATCAAGCTTTGCATATTTAAAGTCTATTATGGAAACTTGCAAATTCTTGGCTTTTTCAAGCTAGAATTCGCTTTTTAAAGCTTCTTGTATAAAAGACTAGCAAAATCTTTAATTTATATAGGTTAAGGGCCAAGCTAGAGCGCAACATGCTCGATCAAGTCACAATTTATTCTTGTTCTCACCATCGGAAAGTCAAAAATTCATGTCAAAACACTTATTTTATTTTTGAAGATTTTTTAATTTTGGCATAAAATCAAATATTTTTGGTATTTTTGGTGGCAAAACGGGGTTACGTGAAGACAAAGCAAATACAAGTAAGATCAAATCGAGAGATACCCTCCATACTAGAACTAAACATTGTCCTTAATATTTAAAAGGGTCTCTACGTAAATCTAAAACCGTTTATTAATTATGCTAATAGATAAACGTTAGTCAATAAGATCTAGGATATCGGATTCCCATATATAAGCATGCCAAGGATTGAAGCTCGAGTGAACGATGGACAAAACCATGAGCACGAGAGTCTTCATAATCCGGGGCAATCCTGAACATAAGACACAAGCCACGAAACAAGAGAAAGGAAGAGGCGAGCCTCCTCACGTGACACTTATTAGAAAATAGAAAAAGAAGATAGAAACACAGGTTGCCTCCCGAGAAGCGTTTGTTTTTGTTTATCGAGTCACAAGCCTGACTCGACCCCGAATTTAGTGGTCCATGGGGAAGGTTTGGAGATCCG
>BQNB010078714.1:0-28984 GCA_026074375.1 Tanacetum coccineum | reverse complement strand
ATCAGTCTCTCGAAGCTCTGCTAACTCAGCCTGATGCATCTGAAAGCGAGTCTCGTTTACCTGATGATGTGTCTGAATGAAAGTACTCTGCAGCTGTAGCTGTGTTTGGTGTGCTTGGAGATAGGTATCATGTGCATACACATGATTACGATAGGTCTGAAGCTCCTGATGAGTCACCTGACTCAATCCTATCGAGTGAGCCCAAGCCTCTCGGGAAGCATAAGCCCCCTCCACTATCTATACTGTCTCCTGGAGAGTCATCCTATCCCCCATAAGTAAATCGACCTGCTGCGAGTCCATATCGACTCGCTGTGATATACGAGACCTACCATCCTGAGCATCCTCTAATAGGGCATACAAGTCCTGTGTATCCCGCTCATGGAGCTCAGCAAGCTCTGTAACCCTAGTGTTGACCTCTCCCACAGTCCTAGGTGCTATCTCTGGAACTGCCTCTACCGGATCTACCCAAGTATCCCTAATCCTGTACCCAACATCTCTAATCCCCTGTCGCCTCTCCTCAGCATCTACCGTGCTGACAAACCCATAATCTATCCCTTGACCTCTGACAAATGCAACCTCTTGCGGGGAGGCTGCTCAGGCTCGGGAATATCATCCCTACGATCAACAGGTGATGGTATGGATAGAGGTGGTGGTAGTGGTGGTAATGAAGGTGGTGGTAATGCGGCAGTAACTGCATCAATGAGAGCCTGGGTGGATGTTATCCTAAGTGTCTGGGTTTGGGTTAGACACCCAGGTGATGGTGGTAAAGGGGGTGAATGTGCATGTGGGCCGTGCACCTAGCAAGGCGCTCCCCTGCAGAGGGCGGTGATAGTGAGATAGGTGGTGATGGTGATGGAGTAGTCATAGCCAAAAGTCTCTCAACCTCTGCCTCTGGTGGAAGTGATATGGGAGTCTGGGGTCGGATGGTAATCCTAGCCCCAATGGTAATGTTTGTGGAGGGTGGTGGTATAATAGGCTCTGTTCCCTCAGGTGGGGAAACAGGCTCATCAGCAGGTATGACGGTAGTAGAGTCAGCCGGAGCTAAGTGCTCCTCCTCCTCCTCGTCCTCCTCATCCTCCTCGTCCTCATCCTCATCCCTGGCGTCATCCCTAGATGAGTCGCCGTCATCATCATCTCCATCATCTCCTCCGTCCA
Source organism: Tanacetum coccineum (assembly GCA_026074375.1). Taxonomy (NCBI): domain Eukaryota; kingdom Viridiplantae; phylum Streptophyta; class Magnoliopsida; order Asterales; family Asteraceae; genus Tanacetum; species Tanacetum coccineum. Next base: position 27,829 of record BQNB010078714.1, on the reverse strand, counting down.
TAGGGTAGTCAACCGGACCATCCTCTGTCTCATCATCCTCGTACCCCTCTGGATCCTCCTCGGGATCCGACTCAGTAATGTATCCAGGTGACTCAGCAGTGGGTGAATCAATAGGTGGTAATGGCTGTTCCTCAGCCGGAAACTCATGGTCGTCCTCCAATGGTATGTACTCGGGATATATAGGCTCCGGCACATAGTTAGGGTCATGTGCCTGTATGAATAATGGCTCACGCTCATCCTCTTCCTGAGGAACTGGCGGTGTCTGTGGATTTTCTGGACCTAGTATAAAATCTGGTGATGGTGGGGCTACTGGCTGTAGCGGGAGTCCGTCGTATCCTAGTACGATGACCCGTGGTATGCCTCCCTCCGATATCCCCTCATAATCAGCTCCCCAGAAAGCTCTGCCGGGCTCGGAGTCGGTGTAGACGGAAGTGTAGGTAACATCTGACGTCGCAGAAGACATGGTTACTGCAAAAAGTAAAATAACTTATATAAGTATTTCTTATAAGAAAATCGATAAGATATGTTTGTAAGGCTTTAATAATAAAGTCCTTATAGTAATATACGTAATATCATTTATATACACGTATATTAATCAGGTAAGCACTTAGTACCCTACTAATGCTTAACCAATGTATGTGCGCGCGGGGTGTAAACATATATGCGCTAGACAGTAAACAAGTAATGCATGTAAAGTTCCTCGCAATATCCCATATGTGAAAAACATTTTTGAAAATGGTTATAGTTCAGAGAACAAAATCTTTTGACCTGGTTTCTCATATAACCTTGGCTCTGGAACCAATCTGTAACAACACCCTCAAATCTGAGTATGCAAGGCGGAATGTTGAATTAACCGAAGCGGTTACATTATTGGGTCAATAGCACAAGATCTGAGAACGACTACTAAACGTGTCGTTTGAAAAAGATACATTGGATTAACAAAATACTCGTTTGTTACATAAGCCCTTGGCTTCAAATTGTTCAGCAATACAAATAAAGATTTCGGTTTATAACAATTGTCCCCAAAGTGTAATAAGACCCTAAATCTTAAAGTGTTTAGACTTCTTCAGTATTGACTCCCAATGAACAATCGCACCCCTTGACTTTATTGACACTAAAAACATGCTTAAGGACGTCAACATAAGTTGGTGAAATCAAGTTTAAGTAAATCGATATGTGGAACCACAAAGATTATCCAAGTGTATGATTAAGCAACAAATGCAAACATCATAAAAAGTAATTACGTTTTCCTAAGCTCATGACACCGAAGCTCGACGTATATGGATGCAAATATAAATTTGCCAACAGGTGTCCGTGAATGATGTGCTAACCCCGCAACATCCCAGATTCGATATGATATGCGTCTTCCCAAGTGATAGCTAGTCACCCGAACGGGGATTGTCAATCCCTAATAGATCTATCCATAACATTCGCGCCCGCACAATGTAATTCCCAACCACATCTATGCAATTAACAGTTCATGATCATGGACATAAAGGGGTTATGGTAACTTAGGCAAACACGTAATCATGGCATAAAATGTACACTTGCGTCCAGTTTGTAAAACAAAGCATGTTATCACCCCAAGGATGTAAATCATTTAAATAATTGTAAAGCATGGGGCTATGAACTCACCAACTTTATGTTGACGTTTTAAGCATGTTTTTCAGGTCAATAAGGCACGAGGTGCGATGATACATTGGGAGAAGTACGGTCAAGTCTTAGTTTACATAATTAAACTAATGACTCATTGTATAAACTAAATCTCATTTTAAGTTTATATATACCGTGATCACTTGTGTAGTGATGCACAAGGTTATGGTATTTATAATTTCGTGGGTTCTCGAGAAACGTGTAATCATTATTAATAAATATGCATTATTTATTAACTTGTTATTAATCCCGTTTGATGTCCGAACATCTTACGGTTCGACCGACGTGTTAAGTGTTTTACTTATTCACTTTTATTTCACAAACGTACCCGTAGGTTTTTAGTTGTTACACTTTAGTCCCTATAAAGTAATAACATTTACGCTTTAACTTTCTAGTTGCGAGAAAGTCATAACTAGTCCTTTAATTTACGAAATTTACAACTTCGGTCCTTATGGTTTTATAGTTTTTGAAAAGTAATGAGTTTTAATCTTACACTTTTCGTTAATTACAATATCAGTCCCTGGAGTTATAGAAATACAAGGTATGACAAATTTAGTCCCTTAGGTTTCGGCATTTTACGGTTTTAGTCCCCGGCTTTGTAAAGATTCCATTTTAACTCCGAATTCATCCCAACAAGTGGCGTTTTCTTTATTAAGCTCGTTTAAGTTTACAAAAAGGGTTTCGGTGGAAAAATAAGCTCATCGAGCTTATTTTGGCTTAACGGGCCTTATTGGGCCCGTTAAGGTCCGTTTGGCTTATTAAAGGTCCGTTATAGTTTTTATAAGTCTAAATGTTCACAAAAAGTTCGCGCGGGTTGGTTTAGCTTATAATAAGCTCGGGGAGCTTATTAGTGCTTATTTCGAGCTTATTGGGCTTTTGGGCCCAATAACTTATCTCGATAAGGGTATTTAAAGTCTTAGACTTTTCCCTAGTGCTTTTCCCACTCGCATTAATAAAAAAAAAAAAAAAAAAAAAACAAAAGAAAGAAAAAAGAAAAAAAATAAAAAAAAAAAGAAAAAACAGAAAAAAAAAGAAAATTAAGCCGAAACAACAGTTTTCTTTTCAGCTTATTCTAAATAAGCAAATAAGCCAATAAGCAACTCGATGGGCCGGTCTTGGGCCCGTTTAGGCCCGGTAGGGTTTTAAGAAGTGTAGTTGGGTCCATTAGGGTCCGTTAAGCTTATTTAGATGTAATAAGCACTTGGGGGGTCGGTTTGCTTATTTAGCTTATCCGATAAGCTAATAAGCAAACTGTTGGGCCTATTGGGCCCGTAAGTCTACTAGCTTGGCCCGAGATGCCTTTTAGGGTCTTTAGGCTTTTTCTAGATCATGTTTAACTTGAATTAAGCCCCAATAATCTACGTCCTTTTCCAGCTTATTCGAAATAAGCTGATAAGCTACTTATTGGGCCGGCTTGGGCTTTGTTAAGGCCCGATAAGGGTTCAAAGGTGTTCCAAGAAATACAAGGGGTTCGTTTAGGTTCTAGTGACAATATGCCGTGTATTCGACTTGTATATACGTCGGGTTCGCCATGCAAAAGTCCATTAGGGTCGCGTACGCATTCCTAAGTTGTCCTAACTCGTTTATAATAAAAGTTTACGTGTACATTCCTTATATTCTCGTATATAGGGCACGTTGTTCACGTTGGAGACCAAGCTTTCGCCTTGGACGCAACATTTAATTCCTTGTCGCGTTAAATCACGTGGTTCTCGCACCTTATTTGTCCCTTGCACCATACGAGTATAAGGCATACACGTATAGGTGCGTACATTTCATAAATGTCGTGACAAAATGACTAGAAATCAAAAGACAATTTAAAATACGAAGCATGAGTTTGAAACTGACTTTACAAGGGTCCTTGCGTATTTGTGGCAATGTTGAATCGTTGTAGAGTGCTAATCCAAAGGTGTACACGATCAAACCAACCAACCCTAGCTCGAATTATCCTTGTGGGTACTTGTTGGTTCGAAATGGAAACGTAAGGGTGCTTGGTTGCGGTTTATATAACCCGAACAAGAGATGTAGTGAATGTTTAAGTGTTTGTAAGTTTAAGAAAGGTCTAAGTGTATGTGTAGGAGCATATTTTATAGGCAAGTGAGCTTTGTCACATCTCTTAGTCCACACAAAACCAAACCGTGCCCTTAGGGAGTGGTTTTTGGGTATTCTTAGTTAGCCACACATGGTATTTAGCTAAACCACTAAGTACATGTATTAATTAGGTAGTTGAGGTACAAGATCTTGCTAGATTATGGAAATCTTATGATTTGGTATGTTGGTTCATTGCTAACCGCGGCTAAAAGAGCAAGGGAAACACAAATGGGTTTTAACCATTGGATAAGGGATTAGTAGGAGACCATTAGGACAAGTTTTAATTACCAAGCATATGCTACTTAGTTCATTTTACAGATCTTTAAGAAAAGATTTGCTAGTAAAACTAAATCACAAGGACGGATTTCTTGTGGGTTTCATTGCCCCATTTTCGGTTACCATGTGATTAAACAAAGGACTTGATTAAGTTTTGTGTTTAGGCTTTTAAGTTGGGTATTGGTTTGAGTCTAGGTAAGTCTAGGTAAGTCTAGGTGTTTCCGGGGTGCGTCCAAATGTATTTTATCGCGAAACGTAACTCTTTTACGTGACCAATAAAAATAAAATACGCAAGGCTACTAATTATTCTCAAATATTATTCCTTATTGTTTGATGTAATCACTTTATTTATTGGTGACCGTTTACATTCATTGATTATTTCTAGTCTACGCGGTTTAGCTTAAAAGTAAATATTAAAAGTACAACGCGTTTCGGGGACTTTTAATAAAATAGGATCATTTAAGATAGTGTACATGACACGAAAATGAGAAATGTTAAACCAGATTGGTATCCGATCAAGATACGAAGTAATATCCTTTATTTTCGTTGGTAGATAGAATCCCATCCCATGGCCCTGCTGCTCTATATTGTCCTCCAGGTTGATAGGGTGCACCGAACAGTGTATAGCAGGCTTCTTCTAAAGTTTTCCCTTCTTCCTTTTGTGGACAATCTTTTGTATAGTGTTATCCCTTGCATAGTTCGCATCCGACCTGAGCAGCGTACACTTTCTCATTTACTTTCTTTATTTCTCGTCCGAGATTGTTGAGTTGGGCTTGGATAGCAGCAAGCCCATAAGAAGTTTCAGTACTTCTGGTCCTAGAAGAAGTTCCATTGTGCCATTTATAAGAGTATTCAGCCATCTCTTGAATGGCTATTTTAGCATCAACAACAGTTTTAGAAGGTATGGCACCCTTTGAGTCCAGGATCTGTCGAGTTGGAACATCGAGCCTGTTGTAAAACAAGATAACTTCGTGCATGTCAGTCAAATAATGTTACACTTCATAAGCAATTCTTTAAATCTTTCCCATGCGCGGAAAAGGCTTTCATTGGGTTCCTGCTGGAAGTTGTAATTGCCTCCATTTTCTTTGTGGTGCGTGCAGGTGGACAATATTTGTTCAAAAACTTAGTTTTGAGGACCTCCCAGGTTGTAATTGATCCTGATGACTGGTTCCTTAGCCATCTACTTGCAGCTCCAGTGAGGGATACTGGGGAAGTCATGGCCCTTGGAGGGAAGCAGGCCTCGACCAGGCAGGGCTAGTTACCTCACAATGGATAGGCTAGCGCCTACTACACTGGATAAACAAGGCCAGTAATCCCTATATCAGCTTTAACTAACGACTTAGTGGACTTTCAAAGGGACTCGCCAGACACATTTCATTCAATTCAAGTAGCATTCTTACCTCGGCCACGGTCACCAACCCTATTCCCAAAGCTAGTTCACTTACCTGGGAAGAAGGCAGACATCCGCTGGCACAGTTTGCCTCGAAGCATGATTTGATCTTGAGTTACTTTTGGGATGTGAAATAAGTCAACAATCTCTAGAACCTTTTCGATGTGCTCGTTTGCATCTTCGTGTTTCGAGCCACTAAAAGTATTGTCACGAAGGTCTTTGAGAAATTTCCCCTTCAATTCAAAGGGGGTATCTTGGTTGATCGTAGGCCTAGTAACTCCCGACCTGTAATTTTCTCGGGTTTTGTTCATATACTGCTCCATCGTTTCCGTCATTGTTTCTCTTTCCCCTTCCTCTGTGTTAGCCTTAATTATATTAAGTCAAACAAGAATGTTATCGGTCTTAGAAAGTCAAACTAGGTCTTGTATTGTAATAGGCTAGTCGGGTTCAACGGGCTTGGATTGTAATCTAATATTGTCCGTGTTTCGGGCTCATAGCCCAAGTTAAACCAAGCCCGGCCCATTAGAAAGCCCAAGTGCCAAGCTTACAAAGCATGGGTATAAATATCCCTTCACCACACTTGGTGAAGGGTGTTGGTTACTTTTCTATCTTTTGTAACTCACCATTTTTTCTATCTAATCTTCTTGTTTCTCTCTCTACTTTCTCTCTCTAAGATTTCTTCTTATTTCTTGCTTATTGGTAAAGATTATAGTTGTGTAATGGATTAAACTAGTGGGATAACACTCTGATTGCTCTTTGATGTCAAAAATGTGATCGAACTCAGGCGAATTCGATTCTATGAGACTAGGTGTATCAAAGAGCCTCCTTTTTGAGGGAAATTTCTGTTTTGGATTTTCAAAAGGTGAGAGTAGTTCCTTCGTCGAACTTCTTGTCATGCACTACCTGAAACAAATGACAAAAAATCAGTAGGATATGTCCTGATGAGAGGAATTAAGCGTGAAATCAAACAGATGGAGTTTTACTATTGTTACTATATCAGATGACGAATACGCCGTATTCAATTAATTTGAATACGCCGTATAGGTCAGTTGAATACCAGTACGCCATATAGATCTTACCAAATACACCGTATTGTCGTGAAATAGATACGCCGTTTAGACAGTAAAACTCAATACGTTGTCCTGATTAGAAGGTTTGATACGTCGTATCCAATTGGTGGATACGGCGTATCAGGTGATCAGTCAAAACAGAATGCTATTTAAAATAATTAAATGCGGGAATTAAAACAAACAATTTAAACACACAAAGCGAAAAAATACAAACATAATTTAAATGATTAGATTACACTAAACTAATTAATTAATGGTTAGAAATACTGATAAGAATAAGGTTTAATTATTTCACTCCCCGGTAGCGGCGCCAAAAACCTGATGTGCTGTCGTGTAGGGTCAATTATTTGATTATCAAGTTTTACATTTATATTTAGCTGACAAACCTAAAACAACATTTTAACGAGCAGTGTACCCGGTCAAGATGGAGTTCGCGGTAAGTAGGGTGTCGAACACTAAGAGTGGAAATTTAATCCTATATTCTATCAGTATTTTAATTAGTCTATTTACTGGTTAAACCTATGCTATGTACGTTGTCTAATGAAATAGGGGGTTCATCCTGAGAGACTGGCACAGGTTTGGTGATGACAAATACCAATTCAATACACAATAAACACAAAAGTGATATTAGAATGATTAGAAAAAGCAGGTACAAGCCAAATGTAGAAAATGTTATTAGCCTAGATAAATCCGGTTTCAATGTGGTTTTTGTTTGTTTTAGGCAATGATTTTACTTAATTCTCGAAGCCGGCCATTTTCATTCTTAAGACTTAGGCGGGAAATCATCCTATGGAACCTAGATACAATTAATTCCTGTCATAATTAATGCCATCCGCATAAAGCATCTCCTTTAGTTTTATCTATAATCTATCTCTAGGAATAAAGCAGTGGTGATCCTGTTAAAACTCTAGCCCAACGGGACTTTACCCACTTATTGTTTGAAGGTGTTTTATATACTGGTAGTCCACTATTCTAATCTTTATCAGTTAATTAAGAGCATGATTGCTGAAACATAAACGGGTCACCTACCGGTCCAACTAAGCTCATAATCAAAAGACAAAGACAGAACGTTATTTGTGATCATATTGGTCCAGTAATATAAGGCACGATATGGAGAGCTATCCCGGTATCTAGATTACTTGTTCATAACCACTAGCACCCCCCTCAGTTGAAAGATAGGTCGCATATTCAAACACATAAACAAGTACGAGGTGATAAACATAATTAAACAATCAACGATAAATTAAGAAATCAATTTTAAAACAAACCAAACATTGAACTTTCATTAAGATGGCTAATACCCGAGGGTATTAGCCCACAACCATTGTAATTATACAAGCGTAATCAAACAATTAAAATCGAACGATTAAGAGAGTAAAAAATTAAAACGATGTTTTTCTCATGGATTCGTGATATTGCTTGACCTTTATAGTATCATCACGGCAATTTTCGAAAATTTTTAAATATGCTTGTTTAATTTTCTATATTTGAACCTTTCAGGTACGATCTTTACTTTTTGACTTATGATTACTTTTTACGTCACATTAAAAACGATTTACCGCGTTTTATTGGTAAAATTTTCGGAACAAATTTTAAATAATAAATCATATTTATTAGTACATCTCTCATGGGAAAGTTATTTTTAACTTATTTGATTCGAAAACGAAAAAGGATATATATAAATTCATAGCTGGTTTATCAAAAACGAACCACTAAATCATGTTTTTCAATGATTCGGACAACGTTTGAGCCTATTTGAGGAAAAGTGATTTCTGAGACGTTATTGTTGTGGCCCATAATACCTGGAAAAGTGACAAAATTTGGGAGTATGGACTTGGGAGTTGAGAGGGGAGAGCACGGAGTAAACCAACGAGGTTGGGGTTCTATTGATGGTACTGTCGGGTGGAACACCTTTTGCACGTTGTTTTGCTGTTGGGTGGAGCGTAGTGGGGGAGGTAGGGGAATGTTATGTAGGGCAAGCTGGTAAGTTGGTGTCATCGTATCGGGCGTGAGTGCGGGGGGCCACGCCCTTTGCGTTGCTTGACACAGAGACTCTCACGTCACGCTGCTATAACTTCTTATTCACAGCATATTATAGGCTTAATTAATGCGGTTGTTAATCTGATTTTTTCCGTAATATCAATTAATAAATCCTTCTTTTATAGTACTTTTTATTTTTAACCCATTTTTTTTTTTTTCTTTTATTTTAAATTTTATTTCTCTTTTTTTTTTTTACTTAGTCTTTTTTTTTTTTATTATTTTTATAACTTTTAAAATTTTCTATGGTTTTTTTCGATATTTTTTTCCATTTTTATTAAAAAACAGCCCCGCAAAGTTTTGAAAAAAACTGCACCCACAACTAGACTACCGACACACAAAAATAATTAATTTTTTTTATTTATTATTATCACTATTTATCTAATAAAAATATTAAATAAAATTATTTAATATTTTACTTATTTAAGCATTATTGATAACGCGAATATCCGAGTTAAAATTTCTTTTTATTTTTAACCAAGTCACAAAATAAATAATAAACGTTTTAAATAAATTTTATAAAACGTTTACGAAAATTAGTCGAGTGAATACTCATTTTTATCAGAAAAATGATTTAGAAAACAATGGCGCAAGTTTCGTGTCTTGAATCATCCGTTAAGTCGCTCAAACGAGTCCCGAACCAATAATTTATAAAAGTTTCTCAAAATTTACACTTTAGGTCCCTGTGATAATATTTACACTAAAAACCCCTAGACTATTTTACATGTGCTAAATTGTTTTTAAAAGTTTCAAGTGTATATATATGTGACATTAGGGTTTCATTTTTATATATACATAAAACTAGCCTCTCTCCCCACTCCTCCCTCTCAACTCATATCCGGCACCACTTCCGGCGAGGTTCCGGCCATCCCAGCCGGCGGCACACTCCAACATCATATGCCATCACCACACCCTACCACCGATCCATCATCACCTTGTCTTTACCAACACCACCACGACACACCATAACCGCATCACCACCGCGAACCCCACACCACCATCAACGCAACTGCTACCACCACGAATGGGTGCGTTTGGCTGTCTCAGCCACCCAGCAGGGTGCGTTTGATTTTGGGTATAGCACCGAGGGGTGTTTGGTTCTGATAAATGAACCACTAGGGTGTGTTCGGTTTTGGCAAGAACACCACAAGGGTATTTTTGTTGGTTCTTTTACACCGAAAGGGTGCATCGGGTTTTCACAACAGCCGGGGTGCGTTCGGTTGTGTTTCACCACAGCGACCCTCAGGTGTCGGGCTGTGGCTGTTTGTTATGGTTTTCGCGTTGTTGTGGTCTTGGTTCTCGATGAAAACAGCCCATAAAGAGGTGTTTGTTTCTGGTGTTACTGCCCGTAAAGGGTGTTTGTTTTGGGGGTTTAATGGCAGCAGCAGGGGGGCTGCTAGGGGCGTTGGTTGGCTGTGTAAACAGCCTGGGTGCGTTTGGTGTTGTGTATAACCAACTTTTGGGTGTGTTTGGTTTACATAGACTAGGGTGCGTTGGGTTGGTTAAACCGCACATCAGGTGCGTTTGGTTTGGATAATAACCACAAGGGGTGCATCTGGGTTGCATTGAAAAGCATAAGGGTGTTTGGATTGGCTGCGAAACAACCAAGGGGCGTTTGGGTGAGCAGATTTACCGTAAGGGTGTGTTTGGGTTAAAATGAATTAACAATAAATACATCCTAAGATTTTATAAATATAAAATTTTAACGAGATTTATAAATTATAAATCGGAACTAAATGGTGGTTAATGGTTAAATAAATGGGATATTTATTACTTGCTTTAGTTTATATATAAACATAAATACATAGATATTTAAAACACGCGGATGTGGAAATATTGATTTTGTTATTAAGTGGGAAAAACATTTGACTATATGAATATGGAAAACATTATATAAACGAAAATGTCAACGAAATATATATATACTTCAATATTTAGTAACGTTTTGCTAAAACTCATATTTTTTTATAAACGGATAAAAAGGGACCAAATTATATTTTAAAAGATACATTGAATGGTATTATACAATAACCCGACCAATGAGCGAAAGCTATACTTTTACAATGAGACAAACTGTTCTTGACGCAACCCATCGAAGAAACGAAATATATTTTACAAAATATTATTTATATTTTATAATGATTATAAACTGTTACAAACATCGGTTGTATAATTAATAACGTTAAGACAGGTGTCTACATTTTATTCCAAGGTCTTTTTAGTAATCGGATTTTGTGTACAATACTAATTGGTTAATTTTTATTTACTCGCACTACTATATAATACCTGCAAGGTATTATATACTTTTCATTAATCACTGGGATGTTTGTCGTGTTATATAATTCACGGTATGAATTATCTAAGGGTTATTTTTCATGTGTCATACATACAGAATATACATTTCACACTTTACGTATATTTCCAAACTATTTATTTAACCAACCACCAAACTATTACAACCTTAAATCTAAATCTTTATCAACATGTCGCGTTGACATAATCATTCATCGGAAAACCCAAACGCATTATCCTAGGCTAGTGAGACTTAGCCGTTAAGACTAGTTGCAACTTCTTGATCGAACCGTTTCAGTTTCCGTTTCGTCTTGTACTCAATGTGTACATTCCCGCCAATCGTTCTTCATCATCGATGTGAGTTTATAGCCCCTCTTTCACTTGTTTTACATTTACTTTACAAATCTCGGGGGAGAATACATGCTCAATACAACTTGTTTACATATTCGTTTACAATATCTTTTACATATTATTCTACACACTTGGATTACATACTTGATTTTGCAATTTATTACAAACACAATTACATGGTTGATTACAAACTTGGTTTCATACTTTGTCACATACTCAATTGCATACATGTTTACGAAATTGTTTACATACTCATTTCGAACTCAATTACTTGATTTATATCACACTCTTTTCTACTTATGGATTTAAGTACTCAAAGCTATTTACGAATACAACAGTTAATTTTTATTGGACCCCCCTCAAGTGTTTTCGGTTATCTCTCTGTTTTACGTGTTTTTCCGAAGTAACGGTAACCACCACCATTGCCCATTATCATGAACTGTGTTAAATTCTTGACCGGAGGACCGGTTAAGGAAGCGCGAGTGTATAAATAGATCTATTTGGGATTGACATCCCTGTTCGGGTGAGTAGCTCTCACTAGTTTCGACAGTACTGAAACAACGAATGCATACATGTCGGAACAATTTGGATGTTTACGGGTTTGAACATCTACACGGGCACCTTTTGTGCATTAAATTGCATACATATATGTCGAGCTTCGGTGTCATGAGCTTAGTGCAACAGTAGATATTATTTATGTGGTACTGTATTTGTTATAGTAGACCCATACATTTTGGAAAAATACATCGACCTCCAATTGTCCATACATACTATGAACATTACTAGTTTCTGAACACTCTTTATTTATATTGCGGCGAAGCATAAACACTAAAAACTCTTTTTGGGTCTACATTACCCTTACCTTTTGGCGAATATCAAAGGATTGATTTGGTTCATACATTACTTTATAAAATCTCTTTGGATTTCACATTTACATTTTCTACTTACAAGCAAACTCTATGAACTCACCAACTTGTAATGTTCGAACTGTTTAAGCATTGGTTTTTCTCAGGTGAAATAGATGCTTGGATTAATTTGTTTGAGCATTAGGTAGGGTGCAGTTTTTACATTCAAGTTTTTTCCATGGTGATGCAATTATGGTGACACACTACTTTTTTGATTTAGAAAATCTACGAGATTGTTTTACAAACGAACATTTAGAGGTGGTTCTCTTGGTATCTTGTGCTGTTGTATTATGAATTAACGCCCTGACACATTTACGCTGCGATCAATTTTTGGGGGTGTTACAGTTTGGTATCAGTGCACAAGGTTATAGAGTCTAGGTTGATATTTTATCTAGACACTATAGACCGTTTTCACAAACGTTGCATCACATCAAACATTTCTAAGTGCATACACACTACTGGCTTACTTGCTTAGGTTACTTGTTACCTTAAGTGGTACCAATTGACATACACTATATGTAATTTATATGCTTACATCTTTTTACGTATATCGAGTTATTTATATAAGAGTTATTTATAATAAATTCCAGAGCATTTATTAAGACATTGTGAGTTGCACAATGGTCTCAAATTAAACCTCAAACAATTGTGAGTTATTCTATGGTCTCAATTTTACCTTCTTAGGACATTGTGAGTTGCTCATGGGTCTAATTTCGTTCCAGACATGGAAGTTAAACAATGGTCTCTAAGGATATTATTTTTCTTCATAGCGTTATACTATATTGTATTGCACGGAGACCGTCAAAGTTCTGTTTACATGGAATTATGTATGAATTTAAGTATTGCAAGTCTTGTATGGGCGGACTTGTTATTTGAGGAATTGATATGTTCAAGTTCGCTATGTTAACAATGCAGTCTCAGTTCTGTTAATGGGATCTATGTATTGGAATTTAAGTATTACAGTCTTGTATGGGCGGACTTGTATTTGGAAGATTGATCTGATTATCGCCTAGGCTGTTTAGTTCATAATGACCTTTATCTTGTTTTACTTAAATCGAGTATCATTAAATGCCTGATACTCTATGTCGAATTCAGTGAGCGTTTCGCTCAACGTCTCCGAAGACGTATTTGAAAGAGCTCGTTCCATACTACTTATTGAGAATCGGCTCGACTGTGTCCATGTTACTCCCTTGTAAAACTTTTACTGTGGTGCTACGGGTTATTTGCTCAGAACTATACTTTATTATTATCAAACACCCCCACAAAAAAAATCCATTCAATTTCCAAAAACCTCCAAACCACCACCCACACCACCCCCCACAACCCCCACCACCCCCCCCCCCCCCCCCCCCCCCCCCCCCCCCCCCCCCACCCCCCCCCCCCCCCCCCCCCCAGTTGGAGTTGTCTAGTTTCTGGTTATCATCTTATAAATAATGAGCGATTTGATTCACATCATCGTGACTTTTGTATTGTATGTAGTACCCAAACTCTTACTTTATTGCAGTACTAGAGTTAGGTAGAGAGTCAAGAGGAGCAAGAGAGTAATTAGTAAGAGTTCTAGGATTGAGTAGTAAGAGAGAGAGTACTAGTTCAGTACTTGTGATGTAGGAGATTAGAGAGGAGTACTAGGTTGTATCGCGGCCTAAGTCTTCCTCCTAAGTGTGGCCGAAAATCCCGAATATCCGACCGACCGAACCGAATTGGATTAGGTCCAATATCTGTTTCGTCGGGGTTAGGTTGTGATAGGTGCTTGTGCTTAGGTTGCTCCTTATCTGTTTAAGGGGGAGTTGCATTACCTATTGGTTATTTAAAGTTTGTTATCAGGTCGGGACCGCCGGCTTCAGCTTACGCTCACCGGACCGCTCCAGATACCAAAACAGCAAGTGTGACCATAACGTCAACTACTATTTACAAATGGTGATGGCGATTATTGCAACTCAGTCTGTTAGCTCGACAGGACAGTTCGTGATTGCAAGGATTTGCAAAATAGAATTAGTAATACTTAAGTAATGAGATAAGTAGTTCCAAGTGAGCCTTAAACGATTTTGCTGAGTGGCAAGACACGATTTGTTTTTGTCTCTAGACCCTTTTTAACGGATTTTGATTGATTATCAATTTCAGGTTCATACCCGTGTTCATATCGGATACTTTAAGCCCATATTTATTAATTTCTTATTTTCATAAACGATAGCGTCCAAATTTATGTAAGTAAGAAATGATAAACTGATGGTTTCGGTGATTTACAATTATTTATTTTAATATGAAGAGGCGGTCCCATTCCTTTCAAATAAATATGTTATAAATCATTTTCTACTTAATAATTTCTGGTTGCAATACGGCGTACTCACAATGTTCTTCAAGGTGGGTTAATGACATAGCGATGCCGATTGCTCTAAAGAGTATGGATAGGTATTTAAAATTTCGGTCTTCGGAGGGAGACGGGTGAGGCGAAACGATCAGGAATTCGACTTAGTGTTCAAGGCAGTTAATAGTACTCGATTTAAAAGTAAACAAGATAAAGGCATTATTGGAACGAATCAGCATAGCGATTAATCATATCAATCTTCCTATTACAGTCCGCCATTCAAGACTTGTAATACTTAAATTCATACATAATCCTATGTAAACAGAACTGTGACGGGCTTTGTTAACATAGGAATTATCATATCAATCCTCCTATTACAAGTCCCGCCCATACAAGACTTGTAATACTTAGATTCATACATAATTCCATGTAACATAATTTGATGGTCTCTGTGTATTACAATATTGTTAACGTATGAAGGAAAATATAATATCCTTAGTGACATTGTTTAACAACATGTCTGGGAACGAAATTAGACCATTGTGCAACCTAACATTGTCTAAGAAGTAAGATGAGACCATTGTATAACTCATAATGTTTGAGGTATAATTGAGACCATTGTGCAACTCACAATGTCTTAAGAAATGCTCTGGTATTTATATAAATAACTCTTATCTAAATAAATGTGCGATATACGCAAACGATGCAAGCATATTATATTTACATATATTGTATGTCATGTATAGCACTTAGTTACAAGTACCTAAGCCAAGTAAGGAAGTAGTGTGTATGCACTTGAAAAAGTTTGTTGTGATGCAATGTTCTGTGGGAAAACAGGTTATAGTCTAGGGTAATATATTGCAACCTAGTTCTCTATAACCTTGGCTCTGATTACCAATCTGTAACACCCCCAAATTGGATCGCAGCGGAATATGTGTAGGGGACGTCTACTTCATAATACAACAGCACAGATACAATTGAGAACGACCTCTAATGTGTCGTTTTGTTAAAAACAATCTCGTTGATTTTCTGAAATCAAAAATATTGTTGTCCCTAATTGCATCACCATGAAAAAATTGATGTAAAAAAACTTAATGCACATCAAATAATCCAAGCATCTAATTCACCTGAGAAAAACATGCTTAAAAGTGTCAACATTAAAGTTGGTGAGTTCATAGAGTTTTGTAAGTATAAATGTAAATGTTGAAATCCAAAGATTTATAAAGTATGTATGTCCCTTTTCAATTCCTTATGATAATCGCCAAAATTAGGGGTTAGGGTAAAATGTAGAACCAAAAGAGTTTAGTGTTTTATTGCTTCGCCGCAATATAAGAAGTGTGTTCAGAAATTAGTTAATGTTCTAATAAGTAGTTCATGGACAGTGAGGTCGTTGATTTTCCAAACTGTATGGGTCTACTGTCACAAATTCAGGTACCACATTAAATAATTATCTACTGTCTGTTGCACTAAGCTCATGACACCGAAGCTCGACATATATGTATGCAATTTAATGCACAAAAGGTGCCCGTGTAGATGTTCAAACCCGTAAACATCCAAATTGTTCCGACATGTATGCATTCGTTGTTTCAGTACTGTCGAAACTAGTGAGAGCTACTCACCCGAATCAGGGATGTAATGCCCAAATGACTATTTATACACTCGCGCTTCCTTAACCGGTCCTCCGGTCAAGAATTTAACAGTTCATGATAATGGGCAATGGTGGGTTACGTTACTTAGGCAAACACGTAAACAGGAGATGATAACCGAAAACACTTGTGTCCAATAAAAATTAACTGTTGTATTCGTAAATAGCTTTGAGTACTTAAATTCATAAGTAGAAAAGAGTGTGATATAAATCAAGTAATTGAGTTCGAAATGAATATGTAAACAATTTCGTAACATGTATGCAATGTGTATGTGACAAAGTATGGAAACCAGTTTGAATTCAACCATGTAATTAGTGTTTGTAATAATTGCAGAATAAGTAGGTTATCCAAGTGTGTTAGAATAATATGTAAAGCTTTGTAATACGAATATGTAAAATGGTTGTATTGAGCATGTATTCTCCCCCGAGATTTGTAAAGTAAATGTAAAACAAGTAAAAGAGGGGCTATAAACTCACATCGATGATGAAGAACGATTGGCGGGAATGTACACATTGAGTACAAGCACGAACGGAAACTGAAAACGGTTTTTCGATCAGATAGTTGCAACTAGACTTAACGGCTAAGTCTCACTAGCCTAGGATAATGCGTTTGGGTTTTCCGATGAATGATTATGTCAACGCGACATGTTGATAAAGATTTAGATTTAAGGTTGTAATAGTTTGGTGGTTGGTTAAATAAATAGTTTGGAAATATACGTAAAGTGTGAAATGTATATTCTGTATGTATGACACGAAAAATAATCCTTAGATAATTCATACCGTGAATTATATAACACGACAAACATCCCAGTGATTGATGAAAAGTATATAATACCTTGCAGGTATTATATAGTAGTGCGAGTAAATAAATTAAACCAATTAGTTTGACACAAATTTCATTTCTAAAAAGACTTGGAATAAATGTAGACACCTGTCTTAACGTTATTAATTATACAACCGATGTTTGTAACAGTTTATAATCATTATAAAATATAAATAATATTTTGTAAAATATATTTCGTTTCTTCGATGGGTTGCGTCAAGAACAGTTTGTCTCATTGTAAAAGTATAGCTTTCGCTCATTGGTCGGGTTATTGTATAATACCATTCAATGTATCTTTTAAAATATAATTTGGTCCCTTTTTATCCGTTTATAAAACAATATGAGTTTTAGCAAAACGTTACTAAATATTGAAGTATATATATATTTCGTTATGACATTTTCGGTTATATAATGTTTTCCATATTAAATTAGTCAAATGTTTTTTTTCCAATTTATAATCAAATCAATAGTTACCTATCGCGTGTTTTAAATATCTTGTTTTTCTGTTTTATATATAACTAAAGCAAGTAATAAATTCCAATTTTATTTAACCATTAACCACATTTAGTCGATTAATAATTTATAAATATGTTAAAATTTTATATTTATAAAATTTTAGGATGTATTTATTGTTAATTCATTTTAACCCAAACACACCCTTACGGTAAATCTGCTCACCCAAACGCCCCTTGGTTGTTTCGCAGCCAATCCAAACACCCTTATGCTTTTCAATGCAACCCAGATGCACCCCTTGTGGTTATTATCCAAACCAAACGCACCTGATGTGCGGTTTAACCAACCCAACGCACCCTAGTCTATGTAAACAAAACACACTCCAAAAGTTGGTTATTACACAAACCAACGCACACATTTCTGTCCTTATACAACAACATGCACCTGATTCATTTTAAATCAAAACCAACCGCACCTAGGCTGTTTACACAGCCAACCAACGCCCCTAGCAGCCCCCCTCCTGCTGCTGCCATTAAACCCCCAAAACAAACACCCTTTACGGGCAGTAGCACCAGAAACAAACACCTCTTTATGGGCTGTTTTTCAGTCGAGAACCAAGACCACAACAACCGAAAACCATTAACAAAACAGCCACAGCCCGACACCTTGAGGGTGCGGCTGTGGTGAAAACAAGCCGAACGCACCCCGGCTGTTGTGAAAACCCAATGCACCCTTTCGGTGTTCGTGTGTTTGGTAATGTGTTTGTTTTGAGTTTGTTTGTTGTCCTTTTTCGTTTTGATTGTTTGTTTATATGTGTTTGTTTGTTTGTTATCTGTTTGTATTGGTGTTGGGTTGTTTTGTTTTATGTTTTTTTTTGTAATGTTGTTGATCAGTGTAGTAATTTTTGTGTTTGGTATGTACTGGTTTTTGTTTTTGTTCTATTTGTATTTGTTGTTTTTCATTATTATGTATGTTATTTTGTTGTTGTTGTTTGTGTTGTGCTGTTTTTGTGTGTAATTGTATAAAGATTTGTGTTCTTTATGTAAGGTATCTCTGTTCCTTTCTGTGACTGTGCGTATCTGTTTGTTTAGATTGTTTTTTGTTGTTTTTGATTTGTTGTTCGGGTCGATTGTTGTTATTTGGTTTTTCTTTTGTGGATGTTATGTTTATCTTGTTTGTTTGCTTTTTTGTCTTTGTTATTTGGGTTTCTGTTGGGTTTGGTGTAGTTTTTTTTGTGTTGTGTTTTTTTTTTTTTGTTGTGTTATTTGTGTTGTTTGTGTAATGTTTTTCTGTTTGATGTTTGGTTTATTTTTTGTTTTTGATTTTGTTTTATTTATTTGTCTTGTTTATTTCATTTTTTTGTGTGATTTTTTGTTTTTTTGTTTTTTTTTGTTTTTTTCTTGTGTTTTTGTTGTCATTTGTTGTGTTTTGTTTGTTTGTAATTTACTTTACGCTGTATTTATTCGTTTTTGTTTATTTTGTTTTTTGTTATGGGTAAATTTCGTTTGTGTAACGGTTTTGTTTTGTGTATTTGGTTTTTCTGTTAATCGTAACGTTAATACGTTACAAAAATCAACGATGTTAAGTTTTGTAAAAAGTGGCTGATATCACCACTTGTGTAAAAGTATGTAAAGAGCGGGATGTAAGGGAAGTTGACCGTTATGGGAACGTCAACTTTGGTTGTCTTTGTCATTTCTGTGATCGAGGCGTCTGTCTATATATTCGAGTCTTTGTCATGGAACGGTCGGGGGAAAGTTACTAGCAACCGCACCTTATTTGTTGGCTTAATCTATTTGTTTTGTGAATTTTATTTAACAACCATTTTACTTCCCTTTCCTAGCAACTAACCTTAGTGTCTACTCGAATGAGGACTTGTTTGAGCATGCATCTTTATTCTGTCGTTATGCATGTCTCAGCTGCCTTGTTGGATGACGAATTTTGGTGAAAGTTAGAAGGTCCCTACCATATATCATTCTTCATCCTAACCGCTGGTTAAACACGAACAGGGATGTGATCAGATTGTATATGTCTATTTCGTTGTTACGGCCGTGTATATACGATACAGCTACCTTGTTGGTGTGGTACTTATGGTGAAAGACTGTTGAATGATCAACCGTAATCCTTCTTAACCTAATTTAGCTTTTGACTTGTTCTTCCTTTGCTTTAGCGGTGGAGATGTGTATCCTTGCCAAACTTATGATATGAAACTAATCACGACTGAGAAATTAAGCGTACTACTTAAATGTTACACCCTAGATTAGTTGAGTGATCTGAGTGTTTTCATTTCCATATTTCGTGAGGAGCTTGGTTATGTACAGGTGATTAGGACAAAACGATGCTTAAACAGAAAATCCTTAACTTCGGTTCAGGACACATTTTCATAAACTAAACTTTTTTCTAAAGTCTACTTGAGGACAAGTAGGATTCAAGTGGGGGATATTTGATGACATCAAATAATATCATTTATCCCATCTATTTTGCCCACTTTATATAATTATTGCATTATTTGGTACTTAATCGCTTTAAAGTTGATAAATGCAGTAATTTAAGAGTGTTTTGTTAAGATAAGCTAAAAGGCGCATAAATTGGAGCTAAAACGAAGGCATTTAAAGATTTCTAAAAATTCACCAATACACCGTATCCAACTAAAGAGATACGGTGTATCAGCGCCAAGACTTCACAAGAAAACACGTTTGACCAATTCCTAATACGATGTATCCATGCTATATATATACGCCGTATCCATGAAGATAACTATTCGAAGATACAGTAAATCGGGAATGATATCAAAGAATTATTACGAATGTAGCGCGCACTCCAAGGAATCTAGCCCAATACGCCGTATTGACCTATCATGATACGGCGTATCGAGTATTTTTCAGCAACTATAAATAGAAGACTCAAAAATGAGTTTTAAGTGTTCAATATCATATTCTTTATACCATACCCATCAGAGATGAAATTTAGAAGAGAAGATCAGCCATAAAGGTCAAGCATTAATCACGACTCCATATAAGACATCATGTAATTTTTACTCTCTTAATCGTTCGATTTCAATTGTTTGATTACGCTCGTATAATTACAATGGTTGTAGGCTAATACCCTCGGGTATTAGCCATCTTAATGAAAGTTCAATGTTTTGCTTGTTTTAAAATCGATTTCTTAATTTATCATTGATTGTTTAATTATGTTTATCACCTCATACTTGTTTATGTGTTTGAATATGCGACCTATCATTCAACTGGGTCTAGTGTTATGGACCAAGTAATCTAGATACCGGGATAGCTCTCCATATCGCGTCTTATATTACTAGACCAATAGGATCACAAATAACGTTTTATCTTTGTCTTTTGATTATGAGCTTAGTTAGACCCGTAGGTGACCCGTTTATGTTTCAACAATCATGCTCTTAATTAACTGATAAAGATTGGAATAGTTTACTACCAATATATAAAACACTTTCAAACAATAAGTGGGTAAAGTCCTGTTGGGCTAGAGTTTTAACAGGATCACCACTGCTTTAATTCTTGAAGATAGATTATAATTAAACTAAAGGATGCTTTATGCGGATGCATTAATTGTGACATGATTAATTGTGTCTAGGTCTTAGGATGATGTCCCGCCTAAGTCTTAAGAATGATATGCCGCTTCGAGATAAGTAAATCATTGCACTAAAAGAAACAAACCAGCATTGAGCCGGATTTAATATGGCTAATACAGTTTTCTATCATTTGGCTTGTGCCGCTTTTCTATCTTCTAATCTTCATCTTTTGTGTTTATTGTGCATTGAAATGGTATTTGTCATCACCAAACCTGTGCCAGTCTCTCAGGCTGAATCTCCCATTTCATTAGACAACGTACATAACATAGGTTTAACCAGTAAATAGACTAATTAAAATACTGATAGAATATAGGATTAAATTTCCACTCTTAGTGTTCGACACCCTACTTACCACGAACTCCATCTTGACCGGGTATACTGCTCGTTAAAGTGTTGTTTTAGGTTTGTCGGCTAAATATAAATGTAAAACTTGATAATCAAATAATTGACCCTACACGACAGCACATCATTAATAACAATTTATTTTCCTTTCATAATCATTAACCTTGGGTTTTACTCGAACGAGGATGTATACGAGCATGTATGTCTATTCCGTCATTACGGCCATGTATGCATGTCTCAGCTGCCTTGTTGGTTTACGACTTTTGGTGAAAATTAGAAGATCCCTACCCTATATCATTATTCATCCTAACCCTTGGTTATACTCGAATGAGGATGTGATCGAACACACATGTCTATTCCGTTGTTACGGCCATGTATGTGTGCTTCAGCTGCCTTGTTGGTGTGGTACTTTTGGTGAAAGATTATAGAATGATTAACCCTAGCCTTATAATAAAGCCCATTTTACCTTTATAAACTTGTTACTCCTTAGCTCTAGTGGTGGAGATGTGTATCATTGCCAAGCTTATGATAGAATACTCGTCACGACCGAGCAATTGAGCGAATTAGTTACATGTTACCACATAGATTAGTTGAGTGATTTGAGTGTTTTCATCTACCTATTTCGTGAGGTGTTTGGTTGTGTACTTGTAATAGATCAAATAAATGCTTAAACAGAAAAAATCCTTAGAGATACATTTTTGTAAACTTCTAAAGGCTACTTGAGGACAAGTAGAATTCAAGTGGGGAGATATTTGATGAAATCAAATAACGTCACTTTTATAGCATCATTTATCCCATGTAATTAACCCATTTTGTATTAATATTGCAAAGAATTGTTACTTAATCGTTTATATTTGAGAATTACAGTAATTATGGAGTACTTAGTGAAAGTTAACTAAAAGGCACGCATTTTGGAGCTTAAACGAAGAAATATGAAGAAAACTGATTCTGACATCCTATACGCCGTATCCATCAAGGAAGATACGGTGTATCTGTGCCTACACTTCGCTGAAGACCATGAAGGAACAAGATCCAATACATCGTATCCAGAGAATTCAATACGTCGTATTCAAGATATAGAAGGTGAATATTCTGGAAGATATCAAACGTGGTCCTTACTCCAAGAAATCCCCAATACGCCGTATCCTACATCGCCCGATACGGTGTATCGACTAGTTTCTAGACACTATAAATAGACGACCCTAAACTCAGTTTTAGATATGGAGGTGTGCTTTTAACCACCAAGGTCGATTTTCAGAAGAGAAAAGAAGCCAAGAAGGTGCAGCAACATGCTTCAATCCATAAGGAAACCCTTGTAATTCATATACTCTTGATAATCGTTCAATCTTTGGTATCATTCGTTTAACTCGGTTAGTTTACCTTGTTTGATTCGATTAGTATGTTTGTATTCATCACAATGGTTATTGGCTGATGTATTAGCCATATTTATGAAGATTTCAATGTTTGGTTTGTTTATCTCGATTGCATAATTTATCGTTGGTTATTGATTATGTTTATCACATGATACTCGTTTATGTGCTTTAATATGCGTTCAATCCGTATCTTAGGATATCACCTATAGCTTTACTAGATATTGGATAGTTCTCGCATAGTAATTTATATAGGTGGATTTAAGATCACAAATAAAGTCCTGCTAAATCCGTGTATAAGGATATCGCTTGTAGCTTAACTAGATATCAGATAGAGCCTCTGGTTTAGTGAACAAGTTAGACTAGCAGGTGACCTAGAATGATTCTAACAAATAATGTTCCGATTCCCTTGGCTTGGTTTGGATAGTGAGCTACCACTTATATAAAATACTGTAAGCAGTAAGTTAGTAAAGTCTCTATGAGCTAGGGTTTAACAAGATCACCATTGCTTTAATCCCTAAGATAGATTATAATCAATAAAAAGGATGCTTTATGCGGATACGTTTAATTGTGATAGAATTCTTTGTATCTAGGTCTTAGGAAGAAGTAACGCCTAAGTCTTAAGAATGATATGCCGCCTCGAGATAAGTAATCATTGCACTAATAAACAAACCTACGTTTTAAATGGAATAAATATGGTTAATACGTTTCCCTTACATTAGGCTTCACCGCATCTTTATCTTCTGTCTATCGCCTTGTGTATGTTAATTGTCATCAAAACCTTAGGTTAGATACCAAAAATTGTGCCAGTCTCTCAGGCTGAAACCCCCCTTTTTTGCATTAGTTTTAGGTTTAACTTAGATAACTAAAATACTAATATATTAGATATTAACGCTCTCGCTCTTAGTGATCGACACCCTACTTACCAACGAAGCTACATCTTGACCGGGTACACTGCCTGTTAAAGTGTTGTTTTTAGGTATAGTCGGCATAAAATAAATAGTAAAACTTGATACACAAAATACCTACTCACAACGACACTATCAGCACCCAAAGACTCTTAGAAGTTCGTAATCTGGTTTTTGATTCCAAATCAACTCAAAAGGTGTTTTGTTTTTATTAAATTTAGATGGGAGGCGGTTAATCACATACGCTGCGATTAGGATGCATTCTCCCCAAAATTGTTTAGGAAGATTTGCATCAAACCTTAAAGCCCGAGCAGTTTCGAGCAAGTGTCTATGCTTCCTTTCGACAACTCCATTTTATTAGGGAGTGTGTGGGCAAGTGGTTTCTAATAGGATCCCCTTCTCGCTGTAAAAATTTAGCATGTTGTTAGATTTGATTTCTCCACCATTATCACACCTTATCTTTTTAATTTGCTTTTCGAATTGAACTTGAACCCTTTTGTAAAAATCCATGAGACATTTGTTGGCCTCACTTTTAATGTTTAATGAGAAATACCCAAACTGCTCTACTAATCGTCAACTATTGTAAGAAAATAGTTGGCTCTTGTATACGAAGGTACCCGATAACCTCCCCATATGTCATAATGAATTAATTGAAAAGGAGCATTGGTTTTAATACAACTAGAAGGAAAAGGTGTCCTTATATGGTTTGCTTTAGCACAAGAATCACAAAAATTATCAAAATCAATAGTACTTGTTTTAATAAAATCTACTTTAGCTAGTTTCCCTTTTGATGCATGTCCAAGTCTTTTATGCCATGTCTCAACGGTGGTTGCAATGGCTCTTCTTCCTTGAACCATCTTCATTCGGTATAGTCCCCCTTCGCATCTACCCGCACCAATCAAGTTCCTCATCTGTAATCCCTGCATAACACAAAAATCAGGGAAGAATGATATGCAACATTGAAGGTCGCGACTAAGGCGACTAATGGAAAGAAGATTTCATTTGAAATCAGGAATATAAAGAACCTCTTTCACTTTTGCTCCTCCTAGAAGGGTGTGGTCCCCTTTTCCTTTAACTGGAATAGATTACCCAGTGGGGATAACAACAGTTTCCTTAAGAGAGGTTTCTTTCTTGTTAACAAGAACGTTAGATAAATGAGTTATATATTCGGTGCAACCCGAATCAATAATCCACTCACCTTAGACATTTTCTTTATGTGCCATGTTAGCAGTAGGTTTTGAACTTTTACCATTAGCCAATCCAGAAAAGTGCTTCAGGAAGAGTTGGTAGTCCTCGTATGTCAATCCGGGAATGGGATCAGTCTCTGTTCCGACATATGCAGCCTTGCCTTTGGTCTTTTCTCCTTTCTTTCCGGGCCACCACTCCGGGTACCCGATCAACTTGAAGCAGCCCTCACGTGTGTGACCATCTTTGTTGCATTCGGTGCAGTGTTTATTTTCTTCTTCCTCGACTTTGGCTCCACTTCTTTCTTTAGTCGGACCAGGAGGACCATTGCGCCTTTAAAAGGCCTTGAATGCAGCGGATTCATATGGGGTTCTATTTTCATTCGAGATGGCTCTCTGCCTCTCATCCTCGGCTACCATATGATATGCCGTGCCAAGGGAAAGGAGCGGTTTTATGGCTAAAATCTGGGTTTTAATGACCGAGAACTCGGTATCCAAACCCATAAGAAATTCATAAAAGTGTTCCTTTCCTTTATGCCGGTTGATTTTCTTGCAAATATCACATTCACATTTACCACAGGTGCATCAAGGGAAGGGCTGTATGGATTGGGCTTCGTCCCATATCGACCGCAATTGAGTGAAATAAGTAGATACTGAAGCACCACTTTGTCGAGTAGAGGCTATCTACAGTTTCAATTCGTATGCCCTAGGGGCACTCACCTTCCCAAAACATTTACTTAAGTCTGACCATATTTTTGATGTCGTATCCGCATACTTCACGTTGTTTCGTATGTTCTTCTCCATGGCTGTTGTTAACCAACCCTTTATCATGGCATCAACACGGATCCATGGCATGTATTCCTTGGATGTTTTCTCATGTTTCTTTATTGTCCCATCAACAAACTCCATTTTGATTTTGGCAAAGAGGAAGTTTGTCATCTCTTGACTCCAATTGGCATAATTGTTGTCGGTGAGGACCTTGTTTACATGTAGTTGTTTAGGGTAGTCGGATGGATGGAGGTAATAGGGTGGTGAGTCGTGTGTGATACAACCGCCTCTATACTCATTTTTGTTGTTATCATCTCTTGCCATCTTTTAGGTTTGTGAATGATTAAAATCAAGGTTTGTGAGAACCTGCTCTGATACCATCTAAGATTTGATAGAACAGAAAAACATAAAGGTTTTATTTTTCTTGATGAGAAAAGTTCACTTGCATAATAGTTTCTTATCACATACCAAGAGACAAATCCACACCATCTATTTGGGTTTGATCTAATGGCCTAGATTAATCTAAGATTTAACTTGATTAAACCTATTTTCCACCTAGTATATAAACTCTTTTTTTCATTAGTCTCATTTATTTTCACATAGTTACCGTGTCTATTCCTCCCAACGACTTTCCCTTTATCCTTCACACCCCC
Organism: Tanacetum coccineum; assembly: GCA_026074375.1. NCBI lineage: Eukaryota > Viridiplantae > Streptophyta > Magnoliopsida > Asterales > Asteraceae > Tanacetum > Tanacetum coccineum. The sequence continues at coordinate 1,715 of BQNB010078714.1, read as the reverse complement.
TTAACCCACCACCACTAATCTCCGGTCATCCTCACCGAAAAACCAACACTTAAACACACACATCAATTGCAGGTATTAATCATTTTCATTGTTCATTTTGACCTAATTTGCTAAATCACACCTTCTACCCCCTATTTCTCACAAATCAATCATGATATAATTCATTTTTTTACTTTAGTTTGCAGAAGTTGTGAGTCATACTTATGAATGGCGTGGAGGGAGATTGGGAGAAAGGTCAGTTACTTATATTTTATATCTGAAATATAATTGAATCGTGTGACTTTAACAATGTTGTTGTAAAGTATATTTATATAAAGAAATTAAAGTGACTGATCGATGAGTGTACATGTAATGAGATGCATAGAAGGTGTTTGATTAAATGTCAATTTCAATAGAAATCATTTCTTTTTCACTTGTCAAAAAAGTGATATCCCAAAGCGATAGTTAGTTGCAAATGACATGAGGGCTCGTTATTTAGAGCCGTAAGATCTAAGTATCATCCATATCAGTTCAAGCTTTAGTAGATATTGCTTAAAGTAAATGTTATTGTTGATTTTTAACGATGATGATAGTGTATGATAGATTTTGTGTTACTGAATAGGGCAAAGATGTTGAACTCCCTTTGTTTGTTGGTTTTTATGAATTAGGAATCGTACAATTACTTGCACTGCAAGTTAACGATCTTCTTCTTCCTCTTTATATATCATTACTTTTTTTAGGTATTCATACCGAAGAATTCCGACAACAGTGATGCACAACTCTTTATGCTATCTATTATTGGGTGTCATCTCAGTACCATAAATCTCTCCAGGATTTTGTTGAGTTTTACAAGAATTCTCTACTCTATTTAGCCTACACTTCTGTGGAGTCTCTCTCATATTCTTTTAAGATGGTATGTTATTATTTTTGTCGTCTGCTAGTGAATGTTTTGAATTTCTGTATGTTGTTGTCTTATGGGTTGTGTTTGTACTCTGTAGGATCTTGCATTTGATCTATCTCTATCTGCTTTGCTCGGAGAAAACATTTACAACTTTAAAGAATTTATTGCACATCCAATAGTAAGTGTATCTCATTACCTGACGTGATATTGTTCTGTGCCCTACCTCATGAAATTCTACACTCTTATCTGAAAAGGGGTTGGTTATTGATACCCCCCATAAAAAGCCATTAGTACCCCCTTGTTTTTTTGGTTTTTTTATTTTTTTTAATTTTGTTTATGTTATAAAACTGTGAAACGCAGAATCTGGAATGAAAATAACAAAGTTTAACAAGTCAAAAGTGTTAAACTATTAAAAAATACGAAACAGAAACTGATAAATCAAAAGTATGAAACATTTGTACTTTTGATGGGCCAGGGGGTACCAATAGTAGCACCCATCTCAAAATAGTATTTATCATATCAATAGTCCTTGTATGCTACCACTTATTAAAGTTTATAAAATGATATGTAAAAAGTACGCGTGAGGTTTTAGATATGTTAAAATAAGGCGCATGAGATTAGGATATGAGCTAGCCTCTATGAAAAAAATATGTATATGTTCTTGTATACATAGTGTGGTATATCATATATCATAACACGGGGTTGATTCTTGAACTTGGCTAGTTTCTAGAGAGAGAAACACATGATAGAGAATTTCTAGTGAGAGAAAATGTGTTTAATATGAAAAGTGTAAAATGACTAGCTTCCCTCTTCCAAAGTTGGAAGAGGCTTATAT
>BQNB010078713.1:0-30468 GCA_026074375.1 Tanacetum coccineum | reverse complement strand
AGAACGTTAAGGATGAGAACCTTCATGAAATAGACAACGAGTTTGAGAATCGTCTCGATGGAACTCTCTACATTAGGAGGAGGAGTCAGTTACCATACGTTAGAGACTTAGTAAAATTGATCAAGCATGAGCCACACAAACCTAACTATTTCATCCACCCTGGAATTGGATAAGATATATGATCTCGCCCTTTTTGTATAAATATATATAATAAATATATAAATATAAATACGTAAGGATAAAAATCAAATAGTAAGTATTCCAAGAGGCTTTTAAAAGATTCGCTTATATCCAAAGCACAATCTCTCAAAACCTACCCGAAGTCGTAATCTCGTCGAGGTGCAAATTGAAAATCGAGAACGTTTGTGATCGCGTGAATTGAATGGATTAAGGATTTTAGGATTTGGTTTTTCTAATTCTACGATTAAAATTCAAAAACAAGTAAGGGAAACCTAAAAACGAAAGCTAAAAGTGATTAAAAGCTAAAAACGAGAACCGGACCCGAAATCCGGTTCTTTAAAAAACGAAATTTTGCAAAAATAACCCTACGAAAGCAAATTTAATTTTCCTAGGTGCTAAATGATAAAAGAAAATTTTGAAAAAAAGAATTATATTTTTTTGACTTTTTAATAATTTTTTATGAATTAAAAATGATTTTAAAAAGAAAAATTAATTAAAAATATTAAACTTAAATGGAAAATTCTAAAAAAATAAGGAAAAGTAGCTTGAAGGATGCTGGTTCTATGAAAAATAAAAGCTAGAAAAGTGGCTTATCTAATAAGCCAGAAATAAGCTATTAAAGCTTATAAGCTAAACTGCCAACACCCCTTTAAATACTAAATAATGCAAACATATAATGAAAAAGTCCCAAGGGCGTGTTGGCAGTAGAGAGTGTGTGTGAGGCTTAGTATAAAGGGGGAGGTCTGGGGTTCGAGCCTGGGCCTCTCCTTTTTGTAAAACTTTTTTTTAACTTATAAAACTAGAGAAAATAAGCAATATTAAAAAAGGGACTTTTAATAAATCCGAAAAATAAGCTGGATATAAGCTAATAAAAAGCTGGCAGTTCACTTTTTACACTAAGTCTTAGACTAAGCTAAACTGGTGGGCTTTTTCTTGACAAATAAGCAAATAAAAATGAAAAATAAGCAAGAACAGATTATCTACTATACCTAATAAGCAAGTTTAAACAAAATAATCTAAAAAGATAAGCTAAAAGATGACAGAATTCCTCAAAAGCTTTAAACTTAAATTTTCTAAGCTAAAATGCACATAAGCTTAAATAAGCTCTACCCTAAGGTTAATAAGCTAAAAGAGATTCAAACTAACCTAATAAGCAATTACTAACAAAAATAAGCTAAGAAAACAGCCTAGAAAACACAAATAAGCAAATAAGCACTAAGGGCAAAAATGGCAGACAAAAGCCCTAAGGCCACTTTTTGGGCTTAATTTTAAGCACCAAAAAGGATCCTTATGGACTAAATGGGTACACCCCTAAAATCCTTGGCTTAAGGGCTTTCTAAAAGTGCTAAGAAAAGAAAGTTTGAAAAACTAATAAGCAAAGAAAAAGGGCTGTGAAATAGCTGTTTGCACAGGGTATGCAGTTTTTGAATTTTCTTAAAATGACAAAGGGTATAAGCAGACCTAGTAATAAGCTACAAAATAAACTTCATATTTAAAAGCAAGTTAAAACAGATGGATAACACCTAACAATGAGCTTGTGCTCAAAAGTTCAAGAGCTGAAAACAGGTTTAAACATCTGATAAATTGATTTGAAAAATGACAGTTTTTAAACTAAATAACCTTAACAAAACTATGACAGATTTTAAAAGACACACTAAGTAAACTTAAAAGGCAACTATCTAATTCATTAAGACACTCTAAAAGGACACCAAAAACAAGTTTAAAACATGGCTTTGCAAGCTTAATCAAATAAGCTTTATGACCACAGTTTTAGACACCTAAAAAAACTCAAAAACAGTTTTAAAGACTAAAAAGCTTAGAGAAACAGATTAAAACTAACTCAAAAAGGGTTGCACAACTTGGCCAAGTGACCCAATGGGTTTTGCAACCAAAATGACCCACTTTGGGTCTTGATCCAAACACCCCCTTTAAGATTTTTAAAACAAATTTTAAACTGAATTTCAAAGGTTTAAGCCAAGAAAATTGAAAACAGATGATAAGTGACAAAAATTAAGCAAGATTAAGCAACAAGCACAAAGCAATAATATAACACCCCGCATTTTAAGGTTATATTCCGATTTCGATAATCTCATAATATAATTATTCTATCAAGTTATTGGGCATGTTGCGCGTGTATATCCCAATGCCTATGCGAATCCTTACGTTTCATGAATTTAACCAAGACATGCATAGACGTGATTAGTATTACGTCAAATTATAGAACCATTTATATTTTCTCTACACTCGTTAAGACTTTACATGAACCCTTCATATCCGCTATTTGAATTGTTTACGCAACAAGAAAAGTTATACACTCGTGCTCATTTAATCCAGGTGAAACTATTAGAATCAAACTCCACCAATATGTAACTTCTATAAAATAAAAGTAGATAAGTCATAGAAATAAAAACTGATGCACACTCCTACAATGTAGCCTATGTCGCCTGACTTTTTTTTAGTTATTAGATATTTAAAAAGTACCTTGACTCCTTTTATCCAACGAGTAAAAGCCCACAACCATTTCCCCAAATCCCACACTCACTCGTGATTATGTGGCTGCTACTTCCTTGAATTTGCCTCTAAGAAATCCACAGTAACACCCTTTTTATCACTGTAGCAAAAATGTTTACCCAATATGCTGTTACAAACACTTGTGAGCATTTATTGACTAGTCTTCATACCCTCTCATTCAATTATAAGAAGAACATTGACTGAACTAGTGTCATCACAAACTCACAACAACTCAAATCACAACCCCCATATGCCTCATGCTCTTATTCTCTGAATTCGCATAAACAACACCCACAAACCTCACCCCACCACTCATCCATAAACCATAAACCTTGCTCTTCAATTGAGGGTTTTCTGTTTGACAGAAGTTTCACTAAACAAGAAGAGTTTTCGGGTAGTTTCAAGTATGAGTGAAGGCAAAGCGTGGTGGATCGTCTAGAAGCAGTTTGGTTATCGAGTTCTTTTGAAGCAGAACTAGGGTTTCTTTTGGTTTTGAAACTAGGGTTTTCTGTTGGTTCAAACCTAGTCGATGTTGCACTCCAGGATCCTTGTGAGTCCTACATTGTGTTATTGTTATTCACTTACCTACGTATTCTTATGTCTAGTTTCGTTGTGCTTGAACGACTTATGATTTTTATGGTTAATGTGAAATCAAGATTGAAAAGCCCTACAGCCTTTATGATATTCAAATGAAATATGACCCAAAACCTAAATTTCGGCGTGACCATTTGAGTTAAATACTTGATTTATGCTGTTAATATACCCTAAAATAAGCCCTAGCTGTACCAGGTAACATGTCGAACACAAAAATAGTTGAGTCGTTTAAGCAAGATCATGATTCACTCAGTTAGCCCTTAACAGCTTATTGGTTTGGGAAGGTAACGTATGACTGATAGCCGTGCCCCGCAAATCTACAAACCAGATGTGAAATATAGTTGGCCCATTAGGCTTTATTTAGAAATTGGAATCGTCAAGGACGGTCAAGAAACGAGTAACTTATGAGCATTTAAAAACCCAAAGAAAACTTATATGTTATGTAATACTAAATTCTCACTATTTTGCAACAGCAAATCAGCCATTTAAAAACCCAAAGAAAACTTATATGTTATGTAGTACCTAAAGCCTAATGTACCCACTTTAAGCTAGAATCAACATCACCTATTTTCGTGTAGTATTCAGATCGCAAATCGAGGCGAAAGTGTGGCCTCCTCATTCGGCACACAATGATGGATAACACAGCACTCGCACCCTTAGTTTTGACCTACTTTTCACCCATTTAACCTCAGGATTGGGACGGGAATGGGGGGTATTTTATAGTCAACTTAGTGAGCTTCATTTAGAAATTCGAGTCATCAAAAATGATTAAGAAATGAACTCGCAATCATGGCCCAAAGTTAGTACTGCTGTCAAGCAGTTAATACTGTCGACAGAAAGTTTGACCTCCCTACTTTGGCCTCATTTTTAACTACGTTAACGACCTCAGCCCCCAAGACTTATAAAAAGTAATTTGTAATAGACCTAGCCTAGTTTTCAAATGTGCTTCTATTTTTTTTAACATTAAGTAACGAATCCACAAACTGATTCTAAAGTCTGGTTACGCAAACTTTAGCAGTTGAAATAACCCAAATATATTCTAAGTCTGGAAAGCAGTTTTGCGACCCGCACATGTTTAGCACTATTTTTAACTACTTAAATGACATTTTTAACCGAAACTTATTTAATGAAAGTTGTAGATTTCCCAGCAGAGATTTTAAATGTACCTTTACTTTTTATTATCGTCAATTAACGAACCCGTAAACTAGTCATAAAACTCTAAGACGACTCATGATAAAACTTAGTAAATTATAAGTTTAATTTAGAAGGAAAACGTTAAGGTTTCATCTAATTATCTAACACACTTAGAGACCAAACCAAGTGCTGACCTAAACTAATATTTTAAAGTGTATACTACCTAGTTTCCTAAATGTCCAAAGTTGTAAGTTACATACTTATGGTTTGACCGCGTTATCCCGATAAAGTTGATCATTTTTTTATCGAGAAGTTATTTTCAAACGTCATTATTTTAAATAAAGTTCAAGCACACACTAGGAGCGAGATTCCAAGTATTTATACTACTATTTTTTGTTTAGTGAATATGTGTTATTTATTCGTAGGTTGCGGATAAAGCGTTTTTGCATCATTTTTCGTGTCACTACTTTGCTTCTACGTTATCATTACTCGAAGTGAGTTTATAGTCCCCACTTTTATACTTTTTCAATCATTTATGCAAGTACATTTTAAATTCAAATATTACGAGTTTTCCTAAGTAGCTATAACCCACTATGCCCATTATCATGAACTATTAATTGCATGGATGTAATTGTTAATTGCATTATGTGAGCGCAAATGTTATGAATAGATCTATTTGGGATTAACATCCCCGTTCGGGCAAGTAGCGCTTGCTAGTTTACCGGTTGGCCGGAAACGACGAACGTATACCATTTGGATTCATGGATGTTACGGGTTGAACATCTACATTGAGCAAATTCATTTATGTGTATTTGAAATATATACATTGTTTAGCTTCGGTGTCATGAGCTTAGTGCATTTCGTAATACATTTTAGTGATATTGTATTCGTTACTCTATTACAGGAAAATCCTGCTATCCGCTTCATTAAATTTATAAACCTATAAATTCACCAACATTATTGTCGACAGTTTAAACTTGTTTTCTTAGGTCAATAAGGTACAAGTCACGGATACATTGGCTGGTCATCATTTGAAGTCACATTATCATAAAGATTTGCATGTATTACATTTTGGAACATTGTTATGTTGTGAAATCTTTACTTTTCCAAGATAAACAAGTTAAGCCCATGAGTTTTTTGTAATGAACCATTTATGAAATCCAATGTATCAGATTTTAAACAACCCTTATAATGGTCGTTCTCATACCCTGTGCTATTGATCTATGAAGTAATGCCCCCGAAACATCATATTCCGTTGCAACCCATTTTGGGGGTGTTACATACGGTACGCACGTGACAATTATAGGAGATACAACTTCACATAAAAATAAATTTACTGTTGCACTAAACTCATGACATCGAAGCTCAATTTAAAAGGAAGCATTTTATATGCCAAATAGAATTATTTTACCCTAAAGGTATATAACCAGGATCACCTATTGAAAATCTGACATGGTATATATCCGTTTGTTCGGGACCTCCAAAACTAGTAAGTGCTATTTCCCGGATAAGGATAATTACTCCCAATAGATCTATTTACAACATTCGCGCTTACTTAACCAATACAGTCGGTTAAGAAATTGATGGTTCATGATAATTCGAGCATTAGTGGTCTATTCGCTACTCAGGCAACACGTAATCAGGAAAAGAAAACGTAAAGTAACTGTGTCCATAGTTTAAAAACAAGCAATGTTTCTCACCCCAAAATAATAAAGTAAAAGTAGTAAAACGTGGGGCTATGAACTCACCTATATCTCAAATGGACCATCATCATAGGGTATCCCACTCGTGAATGCCGGCGAGCTTCCGAAGATGGACCCGTATGAGGAGGTTGCCCAACAAGGGCAGGCACACCCACTGTTACCTGCCTATGTACCTGACCCCATAGAGTTGGATGATCATGTACCAGTATATGTTCCGGAGCCAAAGCACCCGGAGTACCATGCACCATTAGATGATGATATTCAGGTCGAGGATCAGCCTTATGCTGATGATGCTTCATCGACCACTGAGTCACCTGGATACATTGCTGACTCGGATTCGATGGAGGAGGATGATGACGAGGGTCCCGAAGAGGATCCCAGCGAGAAGCATGAGCCCGAGGATAACGACGTTAATGATGATACAGATGATGAGGATGAGGAGCCCACTGAGGAGGAGGAGGAGGAGCACCTAGCTCTGGCTAATTCTTATGTGGTACCTGTTATTGACCCTGTTCCCTCAGCTAGGGATACAGAGGCATTTGAGACTGATGAGTCCGCACCTACACCTAGATCATCTCAGACTAGGGTCCCTTTTCTCAAACAAGTCTCTGTAGGGCACAAAAGACTGTTCGACTTGAGCCACCTATGTTTGTATCCATAGAGGCACGCATTGCTAAGTATGTTGCCGCACCTATACCACCTACCAGCCCTACCTATGACCAGGCACCACTAGGTCATAGGGCAGCCATGATCATGATTCGTATGAGAGATGACATCCCCGAGGAGGATATGCCACCTCGAAGGAGATTTGTACTTACTGCTCCCCCACCTGGTTGTGATATAGCAGAGAGTTCTGCTGCTGCTGCTAGAGCATCTAGAGGTCAGTATGATTTTGTTGATGCTGTTGGGACAGGACAGGGTTTGGTTCGTAGTCCTGGTCATGATGCCCGGACTATTGCTAGAGCTGCTGACAGAGCAGAGGATGTTGGTTATGCTAGAGCTTTACAGGCTTCTGAGCATAGGATGATGACTTCCATTGAGGAAGTTAACTTGAGGGTCAGCTACCAGGTACAGGCTCGCAAGCGGGAGAGTGAAGACTTCTATACACAGCTTCTTGATGCACGGACTGACCGCAGAGACATTAGACTTGAGGTTGATGTAGTGAGAGGTCAGAGGACTGCTTATGAGACAGAGTTGCAGGAGGTACGCCAGGCTTACCTTAGGTCCGAGGCTCAGAACAGGGCATTGTTGGCGCGACTTGAGACACTGGAGACTCACATGACTCGTATGGAGTGGCAGCGCCAGAGAGCTGAGGATGATGCAGTCAGACAGATCATGCGTACCCATGTGCTAGAGGCTAGAGCTCGGATTGATACGGTGGAAGACACCGGTAGTAGCTGTTAGTTGTACTTTTCATTTCTAGCTATCTTGGATAGTCTATTAAGCTTTATGGGTAAATCCCAGCTAATAGGCTCTAGGAAGTATTTTCATTTTCTGTACTAAGATCATTGTGGTCATTTTGTATCCAAACAAATCATGTATGATTCGACATTATATTATGAAACATTGATGTATGATGTTATGGTTGATCTCATTTTATTCATTTTCCATGATGTTGTGGTGTAATTATTATTATCATATCCATTTGTATCGACATTGTGATTATATCTCACGTACATTGTATTCTTGTGATTATTAGAATCATGCCTGTAACAAGACAAGGAACAAACGACGCCATGACTCCAGAATCCATTCAAGCTATAATCGATCGGGCAATCCAAAGAAACTCTACCCACACGCAAGATGATGCAAGCCACAATTCGGGTGGAGGACTCAAACGACCTGTGCAACCTGCATGTGTCTGTTCCTACCCCGACTTCATGAAATGCCAACCCTTAAATTTCAAAGGAACTGAAGGCATTGTGGGCTTGTCTCAATGGATCGAAAAGATGGAATCAGTATTCCACATTTGCGGTTGTGCCATTGAAAATCAAGTGAAGTTTGCTACCTGCACTCTGCTAGGTGCTGCACTAACCTGGTGGAATGGTCATGTGAGAACCTTAGGTCATGATGCTGCCTATGCTATAACTTGGGGGACTTTCAAGAAGAAATTGACGGACAAATATTGTCCAAATGGTGAAATCAAGAAGCTTGAAATGGAACTATGGAATCTTAAGGTCAGGGGAAACGATGTTGCAGCTTACACTCAGCGTTTCCAAGAATTAGCCTTGATGTGCACCAAATTTCTTGCTGATGAAACCGCGAAGATTGACAAGTATATCGGTGGACTTCCCGATAACATTCATGGGAATGTCATGTCTGCAAGACCTAAGACTCTTAATTTTGCTCTCGAGTTAGCCAACGACTTGATGGATCAAAAACTTCGCCCCTATGCGGAAAGACAGAATGACAACAAAAGAAAGGCTAATGATTCGTCAAGAAACCATCACCAACAACAACACCACAAGAAGCAAAATGTAGCTAGGGCCTGCTGGTCCTGGCGAAAAGAAGGTCTATATTGGAGACCTACCTCTGTGCACCAAGTGCAACTACCATTACATTGGGCAATGTGCACCCAAGTGTGGAAAATGCAAGAGGTATGGCCATGCTACCACTGATTGTCGGGCCAATACCAACAACAACAATAACAACAACAACAAGAATCAGAAGGCTGGAGTATGCTATGAATGTGGTAACACCGGGCATATGAGGAGAGATTGTCCAAAACTGAAGAACCGTGGAAATGGCAACGGGAATGGCACCGCTCAAGGAAGAGCTTATGCTTTGGGAGGAAGAGATGCTAGCCCGGACTCTAACGTCATCACGGGTACGTTTCTTCTCAACAACCGTTATGCTACAATTTTGTTCGATACTGGTGCGGATAGGAGCTTTGTATCTAATACCTTTAGTGCCATGATTGACATTACCCCCACTACATTAGAAAATCATTACGACGTAGAATTAGCCGATGGGAAAATCATAGGAGTTAACACCATAATTCGAGGTTGCACTCTAGACTTCATGAATCATCCTTTCAACATCGACTTGATGCCTGTCCCACTCGGTAGTTTTGATGTCATTATTGGGATGGATTGGTTAACAAAGTATCATGGAGTGATCATCTGCGACGAGAAGATTGTACGTGTTCCTTACGGTAGAGAGATGTTAATCTTTCAAGGAAATGGAAACAACCAAAGGGGAGAATCCCGACTGAATATCATTTCGTGCACTAAGGCACAAGAGTATTTGTCAAAGGGGTGCGATGTCTTTTTGGCACACGTTACCACGAAGGAAGCCAAAGACAAGTCAGAGGGGAAACAACTTGAGGACGTGCCAATTGTTAGAGACTTTCCTGAAATTTTTCCTGAAGATTTGCCGGGTATTCCACCAGCTCGACAAGTAGAATTCCAAATTGATTTGGTACCAGGTGCTGCACCTGTAGCACGAGCACCTTATCGGTTGGCACCGTCCGAAATGAAGGAACTGGCGGAACAACTTCAGGAACTGTCCGACAAAGGATTTATAAGACCCAGCTCTTCACCCTGGGGAGCTCCGGTTTTGTTTGTCAAGAAGAAAGACGGATCATTCCGTATGTGCATCGACTATCGTGAGCTGAACAAGTTAACGGTGAAGAACCGTTATCCACTTCCCAGGATTGATGACTTGTTCGATCAACTTCAAGGATCGAGTGTCTACTCGAAAATCGACTTACGATCAGGGTACCATCAGTTGAGAGTTCGCGAAGAAGATATCCCGAAAACCGCGTTTAGGACGCGTTATGGGCATTATGAATTTCAAGTAATGCCTTTTGGGTTGACAAATGCACCCGCTGTATTCATGGACCTCATGAACAGAGTGTGCAAACCGTACTTGGATAAGTTTGTTATTGTCTTTATCGACGATATACTAATTTATTCGAAGAACAAGGAAGAGCATGAAGAACATCTCAAGCTAATCTTAGAACTACTTAAGAAGGAGGAGTTGTACGCAAAATTCTCCAAGTGTGAATTTTGGATTCCAAAAGTACAGTTTCTCGGACATGTGATCGATAGCAAAGGCATCCATGTAGACCCTGCAAAGATCGAGTCAATTAAAGATTGGGCATCTCCTAAGAATGCAACAGAGATCCGCCAATTTTTAGGACTCGCCGGTTATTATAGAAGATTCATTGAAGGGTTTTCCAAAATTGCCAAGCCAATGACTAAGCTGACTCAGAAGAATGTGAAGTTCGACTAGGGAGAGAAGGAGGAAGCCGCATTTCAATTGATTAAACAAAAATTGTGTAGCGCACCCATTCTGGATTTGCCTAAAGGATCAAAAAACTTCATCGTTTATTGCGATGCTTCGCATAAGGGTTTGGATGTCGTGCTTATGCCAAACGAGAAAGTTATAGCCTATGCTTCTCGACCGCTGAAGATCCACGAGAAAAACTACACAACTTATGATCTAGAACTTGGAGCTGTGGTGTTCGCTCTTAAGATATGGAGACATTACTTATACGGAACACGGTGCACCGTATTTACCGACCACAAGAGTTTACAACATATCTTGGATCAAAAAGAGTTGAACATGAGACAACAGCGTTGGTTGGAATTACTTAGTGATTATGATTGTGACATTCGTTATCGCCCGGGAAAGGCAAACGTTGTTGCTAATGCCTTGAGCAGGAAAGAACGGTCTAAACCTTTGAGGGTTCGAGCCTTAGTCATGACTATTGGTTTAAATCTTCCTAAACAAATCCTAGAAGCTCAAACTGAAGCATTAAAACCTGAAAACCTCACTGCTAAAGATGTTGAAGGTATGCTCCGACAAGACCTCACAAAGGAAAGACTAAAACCCTGTGCGGACGGAACCTTATATTTAAACAATCAGAGTTGGTTACCGTGTTATGGCGACTTAAGGACTCTAGTCATGTACGAGTCTCATAAGTCGAAATATTCTATTCATCCGGGTTTAGACAAGATGTACCAAGATTTAAAGTAGTTGTATTGGTGGCCTAACATGAAGGCGAACATTGCCACTTATGTTAGCAAGTGTCTCACTTGTGCCAAAGTCAAGGCAGAGCATCAAAAACCTTCTGGCTTACTAGTCCAACCGGAGATTCCAGAATGGAAGTAGGAGAAAATCACCATGGATTTCGTCACTAAACTCCCTAAGACGACAAACGGTTATGATACCATTTGGGTGATCGTTGACCGTCTTACAAAATATGCTCACTTCCTACCAATGAGGGAAACGGGCCTTATGGAAAGGTTAATGAAGCTTTACATGAAGAAGGTAGTCACCCGACATGGTGTGCCTGTTTCTATTATCTCCAATCGTGATGGTAGATTTACATCACTATTCTAGAAAGCACTTAATAAGGCATTGGGGAACTCGATTGGACATGAGTACGACCTATCATCCCGATACTGACGGTCAAAGTGAAAGGACAATCCAAACTTTAGAAGACATGTTACGCGCTTGCGTGTTAGACTTTGGAAAGAATTAGGATAGACATTTACCGTTAGTGGAACTCTCTTACAACAACAGTTACCATACTAGCATAAAGGCTGCACCATTTGAGGTACTGTACGGATGAAAATGTCGATCACCCGTGTGTTGGGCAGAAGTTGGAGATGCTTAGCTTACTGGTCCTGCAATAATTCATGAAACCACCGAGAAGATCGTCCAAATCAAAAGCAGAATCCAAGCCGTTCGTGATCGACAGAAGAGTTATGCAAACATTAGGCGTAAACCAATGGTATTTCAAGTTGTTGACATGGTCATGTTAAAAGTTTCACCTTGGAAAGGAGTTGTGCGTTTTGGCAAACGGGGGAAGTTAAACCCTAGGTACGTCGGCCCATTCAAGGTGATCGAGAGAGTCAGAACTGTTGCCTATAAACTTGAGCTACCACAACAATTAATCCGAGTTCATAACACGTTCCACGTGTCAAATCTGAAGAAGTGTCTGTCTGGTGAATCACTTATGATTATGTTGGAAGAACTACGTGTTGATGACAAGCTCCACTTTGTGGAAGAACAAGTAGAAGTTATGGATCGTGAAATCAAACAATTGAAGAGAAGTCGCATTCCCGTCATTAAGGTTAGATGGAACTCTAAACGAGGTCCTGAGTTTACCTGGGAACAAGAGGATCAATTCAAGCAGAAATACCCACATCATTCTTCACTAGACCCCCGCACCGTAAGTCAGAGTGTCCCTCTTAATCCATGAGCACAATGCTCATATAACGGGAGAAGACTATAACATGACCCCGTAGTTTTCCAGGTCATTTTACGATTCAGATTATTCCATTTATTTCTTATTTATAGATTTTTAGTGCGCTTAACTTTTTATTTAAATCGTCCTAGCTAAATTTTAATAAGTAAGTTTTTACCAAGAATGTTAATAACTGGATTCAGTACTAATGTTTTACAAATATAATCTAGTTATCAGTTAATCTCTACAAACTTAGTTAACCAAAAACAAATCCGTTCCATACTATTCATTTCCATCACTTAATGTATAATCTATACGTAAAAATTAGGAAAAGACATATTTTCTTCTTTGTTTTCAAATAAGGCAAGCAACAAAACTCTTAAGTAATAAATCTCATACAAGAAACAAATGAGCTTCCCTACAATATAGCAAAGAGTCACGTACACTTTTGTTTCCAAATCCTAAAAACCAGTATTATTCGACTAGATAAGATGCACAAATATCTCATCCTAATATAATCCTATTACCCAATGTATAAATCCCATTATCCCTTTCCCAAAAACCCACAAAACCCACGTGAATACTAGGCTGCTCTGCCCCTTTTATTTTGCTTCCCACACCTCAAATAGTTTCCACCTTTTAAACCCTGTGCAAAATACCTTGCCACGAATAAATCAACACCAAACCGTGACTCCTTCTTTGACTAGTAAAACTACCCTAAGTATGTGTATAAATAAGATGGCTCCTCACTCTTGTAATCACAGGCAAACACACATCCACACTCTACAAGTTTTAATGCCTCACACAAGCCTACGACATTGAAGCCATCCAACGAAACATAGACCAACCAACCTCTCTGTAATATTCAACACTCAAGAAATACATAAACACTAAAATCCCTAAATCGTCCTTGTGGAGTTTTATTTTGGTCGAAGTTTCAAGAAGCTAGAATGTGTTTATACGGGTTGTATCAAGTGCACGAGTAGGACAAAGCGTTGTGGTACGTTTTGGTTTAAAACCAGTTGTGGTCACGAATTGGTTTTGTAGCAAAATTAGGGTTTCGTTGGGTCAAGTTCTATACGCATTCTCCTTTACGTTTTCTGTGAGTTCGCACCCTTTTCTTTTATTTAATTACATGCATTCAATTACGTGCATTCGTCCTTAGTAGTGCTTGAGAAAACTTATCATAAAATCGTTACTTGAAAGATTTCGTTTTCTTTCTGCTATTCGAGTAAAACATGAACGACACCTTGGTTTGGCGTGATCACCTAGGTTAAGTGAGTATATCATACTGCTAATGTATCCTAGAATAAGCCCTAGTTATGCCAAATGTTATGTCGTATGCATAATAGTCGAATTGTGTAATCATATGTTCACAGCTCACTTTCTTATTATTAACTCGTGACAATGGGTAAATTTGGGAAAAGGGTATGATGAGTAAACGTGACCCCTAAGTCCAGGATTTAGTGTCTAGTCGTTGTGGGCCTAGAGAAGTATGTTTTGCAATTTGAATCGCGAAAAATGATTAGGAATCAAAGAAGTTACGACAATTTAAAATTCTGTGAAAAATTTGCACAACTTATGCATTTCGTTAAAACAGCCAAACTGACCACTTTTTGACAACTAGTTCACGCGAATGATTAGTATTAGGTCAGAACCAAATGCTTCCAGTTAAAGCCTGATGTATAAGGTTTGTTATGGGCTAAGTGTCACATATTTTGGTTGAGTAAAGAACTCGCAAACAGGAACCAAAGTTGGCAAAAATGTTGTGTGCCGAGACATTTCCACGAGCACCTGGTGTGCAAGTGGTCACGTCTGCCCAACGAGCACACTTACCTTTGGCCTCATTTTTGACCCCGTTAATGACCCCGACACACGAAACTTATAAAAGATAAATTAAAATAGACCAGACCTAGTTTACTAAGGTATTTTTATCTCGTCCTAAGGTTGAGTCTCGAAGGCACAAACGCCAAAACACTGACCACGCAAATCAACACATGCTGAAATAAAAACTCAAATATTTTCTAAGTTTGAAAACTGCCATACCTTGCGACACGTATACCTTTAGCCCCGTTTTTAACCTGTTAAACGACCTCGTAGGGTAAAACTTAAAAGACAAAAATTATAGATGCCCTGGCCGAGATGCCAAATGTATTTTTAGTTTTCATTACCGTTAAATAACGAATCCATAATTTCATTGTAAAACTCCAAGTTGTCAAATAGTAAAACTTAGTTAAAATTTTATTTTTCCAACTAGTTAAACGTCACTATTTCGTCTAATTATTTAGCACACTTAGAGACCAAATCAAGTACTGATCTAAACTAACATTTTAGAGTATATGTGACCTAGTTTCTTAAAAGTCCGAAGTCGTAAATTGCGTACTTATATTTTGACCACGTTGACCAAATAAAGTTGACCATTTTAACATGAGAATTCGTTTTCAAACATCATTATTTTAATTGGAGCTCAAGGACACACTAGGGACGAGATTGCAAGTATTTAGTTTTATATTTTCCGTTTAGTAAGTATGTATTATTTTTACGTAGGTTGCGGATAAAGTCTTTTGCATCGTTTTTCCTACCACTACCTTGCTATTCTGTTATCATTACTTGATGTCAGTTTATAGTCCCCATCTTACTCTTTTAAATCGTTTATCAACTCTCAGGGATGAGATCATGTTTGTTTTACAAAATGGATGCAAGTACATTTTAATTCAAATATTACGAGTTTACCTAAGTGGATATAACCCACTATGCCCATCATCATGAACTGTTAATTACTAGATTGTAAGCGCGAATGATATGAATAGTTCTATTTGGGATTAACATCCCCATTCGGTAAGTAGCGCTTGCTAGTTTACCGGCTGGCCGGAAACGACGAACGTATACCATTTGGACTCATGGATGTTACGGGTTGAACATCTACATTGGGCACAATCATTCATATGTATTTGATTTACATACATTGTTTAGCTTCGGTGTCATGAGCTTAGTGCATTTCGTAATACATTTTTGTGATATTGTATTCGTTACTCTATTACAGGGAAATCTTGCCATCCGCTTCATTAAATTTATAAACCTATAAATTCACCAACATTATTGTTGACAGTTTAAACATGTTTCTCAGGTCAATAAGGTGCAAGTCATGGGTACATTGGATGGTCGTCTTTTGAAGTCATATCACTACAAAGATTTGCGTGCATTACATTTTGGGATATTGTTATGTTGTGAAATCTTTACTTTTCAAGCTGAACAATTTAAGCCTATGGGCTTTTGTAACAAACCATTTATGAAATCCAATGTATCAGTTTTCAAACGACTCTTTTAGAGTTCGTTCTCATCTCTTGTGCTATTGATCTATGAAGTAATACCCCCGGAACATCATATTCCGTTGTGGCCCATTTTGGGGGTGTTACATCAATATCCTTCACCACCATCTTACAATCCACTAAGATATCAAATGATTAACTAACTTTACAACATCTCCACCATTCTTGATTCACACACTAACCCATCCAATGCCTACATTCATGTACCACCTTCATCACCATCACAACCAATTCATCCTCCTTCTCATGCTCAAGTTGAATTTCACTCAAGCTTTTGTCATTGTTGCAAGTATTCTAGAAACCAATTCCACTCCTTGAGAAATGAAATCAACTTCATTCAATTTCTTCTCACCCGTCTCATACCTCAAACTCGCACTCCTCCAAACCATGTTTCACCAACCTCATCCTTTTCCCTCTTTAATTAATCATTCTTATATGATTGATCTACTTAAATAATCGACCATCCATCTTTTGATTATGTCATCTCCTATGAATCAAGAACCAACTAGTCTAACCTTAATTTAATATCTATGTTATGCATGCTCATCTTTTCTTGTATTATCATAAGCTTGCCATCTATGATAATTGTATGAGCTTATTGGAATGATAAATGAAATCACTTTATGAGTTAGTTGGAAGTGTGATTAACTTTGAGATATTTGTCATGATATTTCCATTAGCTAGATATATTGTCTTGTACTTGTACCTCTAACTTTGTTTTGTAGCAAACAATTTTTGTAAGATCGATCCCTTGGTGCCCCAAACGAGGGGGAGCCTACATCAAGGAGGAGTCTTGATATCGTCGACTTCTTTCTTTCTACAACAATTAGACGATCATCCTTTTTGAATTCGACAAAAAGAGGGAGAAATGGAATGAAACTCATTAATAATTTGAAACCTTTAATTTTATACAAAATGAGTTTATATTTCGTCATCATCAAAAAGGAGGAGATTGTTAATATAAATAATGTCTAAAAATGTTATTTATATTTTTTGACCTCTTAACGTTTTGATAATAACAAAATGTAAAAACGTTTACGACAAAAATAAACGCTTACAAATTATTAATCGTAAAATTCCATTTCTAAAATTAGTGATCACTTAAGGTATGTACAAACAAATCATTAAGCATGATTAGTGATCAAGAAAATATTTTTTTAACCATTACATTTTCACAAAAGTATTTCTACAAAAAATAAATATACAAAAATACTTTTTAATAAAAGAAAATATTTTATTTAAATAATAAAATTTGAATATGGTTTTCCCCCTAAAATAGAAGCTTCTATACCAGATACAACCTTCCCCACAAAAAGACAAAAACATGAGCGTAGTCTAGTGGCGGCCCCCTTATAGGTCTGGCGGCCCCCAGATATATCTGGGACCACCGGGACCGCTGCCAGCTAGCCTTTGAAAATCCTGTCTATAAATACTGCACAATTTATGGCAGAAAATCATACCTCTTTGCACGAATTTTTCCAGTCTTCTTTCTCTCTCTAAAAACCTTTTTTCTCTCACTAAATCTCTTGATCACTAACATTGTTTGATCTTGTTTCAAGTGATCTAATCTCTTCTTCTCATCTCTCATCTCCTCTCTATCAAGTGCAAGAGAAGAACATTCGTATTCGCCAAGAAACGAATTATTATTTAGTGATCTCTCCTCTCTTCTTCTAAGTATCAAATCTCTATTGTAATTATCTTGTGTAATTGTGTAATTCGGATTGTGTGTAAATCTGATAGTGTAGATTTTGTGATTGTTTAGTGCTTGTGAAGTGGTAGATTGGTTCTAGCTAAGATTAGGACTCGACATTTAGCTTAGTATCGGAAAATAACGTAAGCGACGTGTAAACGGTTTTCTCCGCCTAAAGGGAGCTTGTTGGCATAGTGAAATCTCGAGTAGGATACTCGGAGAGTGAAGTAAGGCGAAGAGGAGCTTCGTAGCCGAACCACTATAAATCTTGGCGTCTTGGTTTGATTGTTCCTTTCCTTATCTCTTTATATTGTTGTCATTATTATTAGTTTAGGTATTTACATTGTTGATTGATTGAACATACAACTCGAATCTAAGTATTTTGAAAACAAACTTTTAAAACGTAAAACGAACCTGTAAACTATTCAACCCCCCCTTCTAGTTTTCACACCTTTAAATGTTATGATGGCTAATGACTAACCTTCTCTTTTTCCCCAATCTACATTCCATCGTCGATTGAGATCAAGTCCTCCGCTTACAAAAAATAAGCAGAAACACAATCACTAAATGTAGCAACGATATCTCTGTAATTAGAGAAATGATCCACAAAAGTAACAAATATAAGTAAAAGCAGCAAAACCAGTTACTTGCTTCATGAATTTCTCCAGCTTCAAATTCTTTGCGACCACACATCAAAATATAAAAAAACATCAAGCATGAACACTTTGTCATGTTGCTGTCATCTAAATCACTGATCTCGATACTCGAATAACTTAGAATTATCCATAAAACAAAAAGAAAATGTTGCAAGGTTCAGGGAAAGGCTGCAATGGCTAAAAACATCGGTATGAAAACTAAAAACGATAAGTCAAACAAAGATCAAACCCAAAAATTAAATTCTGACTTGTTATAAACAATCATACTCAGGCAAAGATCAAAAGTAACTGGAAACTGTTGGCAACCAAAAATGGAACCAAATGGACCATTGTGTTCAGAGACAAAGGTTACCCAAGCGTCAAGTGTTGACTCTAGTTTAAGACGCGAGTTTAAGCCTTGAAGAAGAAGAAGATAGTATGTAACTGGCAGAAGGGCAGCAATAGAGTTGATAACAATGTTTGGATGCTAAGACTTAATCACTGCTTCAAAGAAAAACATGGTAGCACAATGTAAAATAATGCACATCATTACAATTAACATGGCAAAAACAATACAAAACGCATACCCAAAAGTGGACTCTAGGTACAAAACCAAACGGCCCCAAACAATGTCACCAAGCTTCTTTGCCAACATTATTATTGAACATCAAACACAAGTTCTGTTGATCTTAGGCAAATAGCTTATTCATTTGACTCTGTATTTATAGATAAAAAAAATTGGAGATAAGAATGTAAATGATACTATGATTTTCAGATAACACATGATTTTAGGGATAATCACGCGTAATAAGATATTTGCCGTTTTTTTGAATTGAGAAATCATTGATATAATTAAGGAAATTATATCATGATACACATTGAAATCTGTATTTACGTTTGATTTGAAATGAATTTGGGATGATAATTAGGGTTTCAGTTATAAGGAATTGATTGATATGAATTTTGAAATCGGAAATGAATTTGGGAGGATAATTAGGGTTTCAGTTATAAGGAATTGATTGATATGAATTTTGAAATCGGGGATACATTCTGAATCTAAAGGTTTTTCAGAGGTTTTACCTTTTCATCTGCAAACCATGTCTGCAAAAGAAGAGTTACATCTAAAGTCTTCATCTGCATGAAAAAAACCGTTTGTTTTTTATTCTATTGAAGTACTTCTTTCATTCATTTTTTTCTTTATCTTTTTCACTAGTGTTTAGAGGTGGCAAAACATTTCATTTTTGCGTTTTCCTCTGTTTTTTACGTTTTCGTCTATTTTTTTACGTTTTGACCGTTTTTTACGTTTTCGTGTGTTTTTTACGTTTTCATCCGTTATTTAACGTTTTCGTGTTTTTTACTTTTTCCTCCGTTTTTTTACGTTTTTTACCTTTTCGTCCTTTTTTTATGTTTTCGTCTATTTATTTAAGTTTTCGTACGTTTTTTACGTTTTCATCCGTTTTTTACATTTTCGTCCGTTTTCGGCTTTTTTTTACGTTTCGTCTGTTTTTTACGTTTCCGTACGATTTTTACGTTTTCGTCTGATTTCATCTGTTTTCGTCTGTTTTTTACGTTTTCGTTCGATTTCATCCGTTTTCATACGTTTTTTTACGTTTTCGTATATTTTTTACGTTTCTTACGTATTCGTCAGTTTTTGCACGTTTTCATTTGTTTTTTTACGTTTACGTCTGTTTCCGCACGTTTTTGTATGTTTTTTACTTTTTCGTCCGCTTCCGATGAAAGTGAACGGAAACGTTAAAAACGGATGAACACGTACGAAAAACGTACATAAACGTAAAAAAACAGACGCAGACGTAAAAAAATAGACGAGAACGTAAAAAACGGACGAAAATGTAAAAAAAGAACAAAAACTTAAAAAAAGGGCGAAAATGTAAAAATACGGACGAAAACGTAATAAACCGGACTAAAACATAAGAAATCGAACGAAAATGTAAAAAAAACGGTGAAAACGTAAGATAATGTACGAAAACAAGCGAAAACATACAAAAAGGGAGGAAAACAAATGAAAACAGACGAAAACGAACCAAAAACAGATGAAAACGAACGAAAACATAAAGAGGCGGACGGAAACGAAAGAAAACGGACGAAAACATAAAAAAACCCGTACCAAAACGGATGAAAACGTACCAAAACGGACGAAAACGTACCAAAACGTAAGAAAACGGATGAAAACGTAAAAAACGGACGAAAACGTAAAAAACGGACGAAAACGTAAAAAGTCGGACGGAAACGTAAGAAAACATATAAAACTGATAAAAACGTACGAAGATGCAAAAAAGTGAAAAATTGGGTGGTGGTGGTGGGAGGTGGTGTTGAAGAAGTGGAAAGAAGTGAAAGATTATGTCTGAAATATTGAAGAAGTAAGAAGTGCTTTTTAGCACTTATGTCCGCAAAAAAACAAACAAACTTCTTTGATAACCTTTTCCCTCCTGCATATAAAAGAGGCAATAAGTGTTTTTATTAGAAAAACAAACGAAACCTAAATGTTGAATGGATATATTTTTGTAAAGCATGACATGTTTGAGTTTTTATTATCTGCCACAACCATTGGCTTGGTCCAGGGTTGAGATGTTTATTTACAAAACATGGGTTCGACTCTGTCAATGGGCAAAAAAATTTTAAAAAATTTCTGGATACTCATGTGTGGGAGTTGTCCATGTAGGCAATGAGGTGGTGTATAAAACATCAAAACTGTCCATCTAGCAATGAGGTGGCATATAAACTATCAATATTGTACATGTAGGCAATGATGTGGCATACAAAACATCTTATATAGTGACATGGCAATGGCAATGGCATTAGTGACATGGCAATTAGTGACATGGACAGTTTGATGACATGTCTTTGGTAACGTGTCGTAAACTGTCATATATATAAGTAAAGATATTTAATTACAATCTCAACCAATATATGTCTTCCTCTCTCCACCTACAAGGTGTTCTAGAACACGCGTCATAGCGCCGCTAAGACTTACTAAGATGCGAGGCGTGGTGTGAGATGAGACGCGAGACATCAAACCTTTTTTTAATTCAACTTCAATAATTTGTTTTTCTTAGAGAAATAAATAAGATTACATGTAAGGATAGTTTTTTAACTCGATATATATAAAATATGATACAAATATATAAATTTATAAATATAGGTTTTACTATGCCGCCACCCCACGCGTCACGCTATTTATAACTAGAGTCAAACACACAATAAAAGCTGTACACGCATGCAAATTTTAATTATAAGAAGGAAAAAAAAGGAAAAGTCGGATAACACGCCATGCTGATGGCGAAATGCCCCATGGCCGGTCGGGGTGTGGTGGCGCCACGCCATAGGTGCCCAAGTGCCCAGCGCATTTTAAACCATTCACATTCAATTTGAAGAAGCTAAAAAGCTTGCAATATGCAAATATATCATAATCAAGACCAATAACATCTACTACATAAAAATGTTGGCGAAACATATGAGAAAATACAAGAGCTATGAGTCTAGTGTCGTTTAGAAGTCCTAATACGCAACGTTCTTAGGAAGATTGTGAATCACATTACTTTTCATGCCTATCTTGGATCGCATGGCCTCTACCCCTGACCGATTCATCTGCTTCATCACTTTCATCCTCACCATGTTCTCTTTTGACTGAACTGTTGACAAACCCATGGTATTATACCTGGACTCACATAAACATTCAGTCAGAAACACATTTTAATTTGCTTAAAATTTTCATGTTCAGTCTTGGTATATTTCAAGTATAATAGTTCACCTTGCGGCTATGACAGCAGTAATGGCAACATCATTTGGAGTTGGGGGTGGCTTTTGACGATAATAACGTAGATATTCCCTAGAACCAATTGCTCTTGTTGATATCCCTTCATCTGTTGCTCTAGTTATGATGAGTTCGGCACCACCACTACCGAACTCTATAACGTCGCCTGTGCCATCAGCAGTAACGAGTTGCTTCCCACTTCCATCTACGTAACTAAAATTACAGAAGAAAACTATTTCAGTTAACCATTTGCAAACTGTGCATTGAACCCTTGCCGTTTAGCTCATATATTTCACACTTCTATGATGGTCTGTTAACTACACACGTTACAGAAGATGCATACAGGGAAACATTTGAAACACGGCTACAAATATATTTAAGATAAAACAGACTCGATCATATATACCTGCTGCTATAATCATAGAATTCATCAAATTCAGCTTCTTCTTCTTCATCACCATCACCATAGTGAACTCTGCAATGACCTTTTGCCACCATGTGCTTCCTAACCGCTTCCAAACTGTTGAATGGTTGGCAATTAATGCAATACAAACACATGTGATCACGTTTCACCTGTAAAAGCATCATGACAGTAAGACACGTGTTACAAATGCAGTCGTGCATATGAGAAAGATTGCAAGTGCTGTACCTTAAGTCCAAGATACGTAAGAAGGCCTCGTGGATCTTTGAGATACTCAACATCAGGTACGAAGAAACCATGATACTTATGCATATGAATCATACATCTTTCAATAGTTTCATGCTCTTGGTCACACACAAAGCAACAAGTCGGATCCACAACCTCTTCGTCCTCATCCAAATTATCATCAAATTCTACTCCGTCCATATCCATATGATTTGTCTCACCAACCAAGTCATAGTTTTCGCCAACCTCCTCCCATTCATCACTTCCATCAGTTACATCATCGAATTCGTCTTCGTGTTGGGATAGTTTGTTCACCAAACGTGGTGCAAGTGGCTTTAAGCTTTTTCTCTGCCGTCGCCTCACCGCTTGGTCCATGGCACGACTTTGTGTTCTCTCTTATATTCTGGTCCGCTCTATCTAACTTTCCCTCAGTGTTCTTGTCAGTTACATCATTCGAAATTCTGTCTTGTGTGGGATCGTTTGTTCCAACCGTTGGGGCAAAGTGGCTTTACTATTGCAGTATTCTCATTTGAATGACCATCTTGAATTACCCGTGTCGTGTGTGCTCGAGAGTTCAGATGTTGAGCATGAGCCTTGGAGCTTCTATATCCTTTGCCACAAAGGCCACAGGTGTACAGCATGGGAGGTGCATTCAGCTTACTTTTTTCTTCAGCTAGTGTCGACTGTCTGGCTAAGAAGAGTGCCTCAGTCACTCCCGGAACCCCTGCAATCTGATATTTTACATACGATAAGATTAGATTATAAGAAACTTCCGACTTTATGATAAAACGAGTGATGAGTACAACAACGGCTCGTTTCCCTACTACTTAATTTCGTTTCCAAACACTTCTTGTTTTGGCTTATATAATTCAAAAAGTGATTTCTAAAGGCCCCTTTTCTCTCTTCAAAAAATTGATAAGTACTTCTGATACAAGTGTTTTCGCTAAGCATGAAAATACTAGAATAAACTAATTAGCCCTCGAAATAAGCTTAGCCAAACACCTTAGCATAATCAAATAAAAAGCATCCCATCCCATACCAATCGACATAAACGCAATTCATCTTTATTTTGTTCATGGTATACATCAAATTAAAAGTGATCAATCAAAGATTCTCCCTGGCATCCTGTCAAAATTTACTCTACACAATTTTGCATAAGTAACCATATCATAATTCAATCAAGCCCTAACCCATTTTCAATCTCTCTTTCGCTATATTACATACACATCAAAGGCCGGCTTCATCCATTCTACCTGACCGACTATTAACCATATACTGAAATCTAACAAGTATGACCAGTAACTCAAACATATAACATGAAACACAAATTAGATATGATGTACACTTATTATAACATAAATAACAACAATTTTCAAAGGTCCGAGTTTATTCGATGACTAGAAGACAAATTCAAGTGTTAACAGAATCTAGTAAATTACTCCATATGTCCCAAAATAATTCCCACTCTCACTTTAGAGAAAACGACAGATTTACAAACCCTTAAACTAGTTACTAAATGGTCTTCTTCAAATATCTATCTAACAATATTCTATGGAGCAAACATTTGACCACTGTTCATCTACAGTGTCAAGTTTGACTTGGGCTCTACTTTGGCCCGGCCCAAGTCTTTTTTTTTTTTTTTTTTTTGGCCCGGCCCAAGTTTTTTTTTTTTAAGTTTAGGTCCAACATCTACCCAACTTTTTTTTTTGGGCTCTACATTTGAGTTTGGCCCGCCCAAGTAGTTTTTTTTTTTTTTAAGTTAGTGCCAACATCTAGCCCAACATATTTTCAGCTCCTTTATCCGCATGGTTACTTTTCATCGGCCCCAAAAAAAAAAACTATATAAATCCCTCCCCACCACCACGTTGCTTTCAGCTAAAAATAGAAAAGGAAAAAAAAATTTACGAGACGTGCTTTTATTTTTAACTATTTACACAACTTCGCTATCGGCCTGGGTCAAAAAAAAATTATCATTTATTACAAAAAAAACCCTATTAACTAAATGGCGTATGTTATGAACCGAAAAAAATATATCCGCGATCAAAATACAATTAAGAAAAACCATATACTGAAATCTAACAAGTATGACCAGTAACTCAAACATATAACATGAAACGCAAATTAGATATGATGTACACAGTACACTTATTATAACATAAATAACAACAATTTTCAAAGGTCCGAGTTTATTCGATGACTAGAAGACAAATTCAAGTGTTAACAGAATCTAGTAAATTACTCCATATGTCCCAAAATAATTCCCACTCTTACTTTTAGAGAAATGACAGTTTTACCCTTAACTAGTTAATTAATGTCTTCTTCAAATATTATTAATAGTGATTTCAAGCAAGGATAATATGGTAAGCGCGATCAAACATCCCTACCTATATGTAGCCGGATTATGGCTTATTGGTTTTGGGCTTATGTTTCATAAGCCGACTTTTTGTGGCTTATTTTCAAACGTTTCGGCTTCGAAAAGTTTGAAAATAAACCACAAAAAGTGAGGTTATGAAACATAAGCCCAAACTCAAATAAGCCATAAGCCGGCTATATAAGCCGAAACAAACACCCCCGTAGTAGTGAACAGTTAAATTTTGACATCCCAAAAACGGGAACACTAACAATTACTATATAATACTTGATACTAACAATTAATTTAGGACAGAGGTAAAATGACGAAATGAAACAAGTGATTAACAAAAGAAGATGTACCTTGCGTTTGAGATTGTAACGGTGCCATTCAGACTTGTAATGATTCTTTTGATCATTTTCATTACTGAATTCTGTGTTGCACGCGTTACAAGAGGCTAACGAAGAAGTCATACTACAGTACTTTCTTACTTTAGTTTTTAGAAATGAGAGGTTGGTAAATAAAAGAAGGTGGGGGGTTTAAATGAAAGGCGTAAGGGAGGTCGGTGGGCGGTCGTGGGAGTCGGCTAAGGCAGAGACGATGATGTCTGTCTGACCTAATCGCCTGCGTCATTCAAATTCAAATCCCAAATATACCAGGAATAGACAGAAGCGGACCTGTACATGGACTGACCATTGTCTTCGTTCAATATTTTATACAAAATTGGTTTTTTTGGCTAGGTTAGGTCTTGATCGGTTCGGTGTAGTCCAATTTTCATACCATAATCAGCTTTATCTAAACAACCGCCTTCTGCCGCGGGACGTGAGGTTTTATGTGAATTTTTTCGTTATGGAAATATTCTCTAAATTTGATTTACGAATTGTCTATAAAATTTATAGGTAAATTACACAGTGATGACGTATAGTCCAACCTCGGGTCATGAACCCGACCCACGAATAGTACTTATACCCAGGCCCATAATGAATGGGCCATAGCGACATCAATACGGGCTTCCAAAGCCCAAATGGTACTGCCTATGGGGAAGCCCATGACATATGGGCTATCACGACGAGGATTTAGGCCCATGAGGCCCAACTAGCGCACACGTGCGCAGGTATCTAGAACACCCGTTACGAACGGGTCATAATTATGAGGTGGGCCCACCAGTTACTAAATAACGGTGAGGCCTCTCGGATACTAACCTAATTAATGGGACAAAGCCCATTAGGGTTTGGTGAGTATATAAAGAGCACCTCTGCTCTCATCTAAGGTACGCCCTCATAACCCTAACTTTCTACTAAAACCTAAACCGATTACTTACTCTCACGCCGGAGGATAATCGTGGGAGACAATCCCACGGTAAGCCTAACGGTGTTTTGTTTTCTTAGTGCGCAGGTCTCACACATCAAGACTTAATTGATACAGGAACCGGGGCCTAACAGATCCGTGTTACACCTAATTCGGACCTAATCAAGGATCGTCCAACTTTTGTATCAACAGATTGGCGCCATCCGTGGGACCCAACACTAAGAACACTACCAAAATCTAGAATGACAAAGCAAGGAAACTTTACCCAGCGGACTCCGCAGGCGAAGAAGCAGAGCGACCAAGCCTCTAGACAGATCTCTAAGCAGGCCTCTGGAAGCGCCAATGCGCCACATGATCTGGTCTTCACAGCGATGGGACCACCCCTGGGGACAACCCAGACAGCCGCCACAATCACAAGCACGGAAGGTCTACAGCGTGCTACTTTCACCACCCCTCCCCAAACGGTGCCAGGGACGAATACTACCGAGCCGCCACCCCCACCCCTTCGAAACAAGGGTCCCGAGTTAGGGGCTGACAACCTCACACTGGAAGGGGTCGCGACTGAATTGGCGCCGAGTGATTTCGTATCTCAAAACTACGAGACTTTGGTCGCCCTCATGCAAGAGGAAACAAAAAAGAGATCAAGCCAGAGCCTACAGGCCCGACTTAACTTCGGTCCGGAGGACGAAGTATCTCCACCGCGCCACCAAAAGGAAAGGCGCGGAAAGGATAACCGTCGACCTCCAGTATTCGGTAGAATCGGAAAGAAAGTTTCGGGTACTCAAACGGCTAACTTGCAGAACTTGGACACTCATGAAAACAATGACTGGCGCATCAGCGTCCGTGATAGGCTGGGCAGTCGCGATGTCCACAGCAGGCTTGGACAAAGGCGCTCCCCGAGTGAAAGTCCTCCAAGTTCGGACTCCGAGGACAGTCGGCGCAAGCGCCGCAGAAGAGTAAGCTCGTCCTCAGAAGACTCCTCGGACAACGAGGACGCAGAAACGGGACACTGGAAATCCAAGAACAAATATCGTGAAGACGAAGACGAAGATATGTCCCGTCCATGGCGTCGCCAAAAGGTCGACGCATTTACGCGGCGCATTAGCGATTTCTCGGAGGATAAGAAAAGGCGCATGCCTGCTAACGTAAAAACTTATGATGGGACAGGTGATCCTGACGACCATCTAAAAATCTTCGAATCGGCGGCCACTATTGAAAACTGGCCACAACCCGTGTGGTGCCACATGTTCAATTCCACGTTAGTAGGAAACGCGCGGAACTGGTTCAGCAAACTACCACGCAGAAGCATTGATGGGTTTGAAGAGTTGCGAAGGGCATTCCGCTTAAATTTTACTCAAAGGAAGAAGTGTGCCAAGAACCCTGTCGAGCTTGCCAGGGTGAAACAGCGCCAAGGGGAGTCCACAAGCGCCTACGTAGAGCGCTATAAGGACGAATGCATACACGTCAAGGCGTGCCCCGAAATTCTCAAGATCTCAGGGTTTATGAATGGAATAAATAACCCAGAACTTATCAAAAGGTTGAATGATAGGGTTCCCCAAACCTTTGATGAGTTGATGAAACGCACAAGGTCCTTCATTCAAGGAGAAGCCGCCGCCGCGGACAGCAGAAAAGGCTACTCAAACAACAGGTCACAGGAACAGTCCAGGAGACAATCCAATGACCAGAGTAGCAGTCGCAACAACAGCTACCGCGGTCAGAGGGGCGGGCGGGGGAACGACAAGTACACCCCACTGACAATGACCCCAAAGGAGATACTCGCAACAGAAGGTGCAAACTTCCCAAGACCACCACCAATGCGCACTCCAGAAGAGCAACGCGTGGGGAACGGATACTGTGAGTATCATAGGCAGAAGGGCCATACTACCAATGAGTGCGTCCAACTGCGCCAGCTAATTGACAAATTGGTAAAGGAAGGCAGATTGGATCACCTGGTGAAGAACATCAAGGAAGGGAAAGATAAACAAAGGAGCGGAGGCAAGAAAGACGCACCTAGAGACAAGGCTGACACCATCTATATGGTGCAGTCATGGCAGCGAAAAACTAAGCAAAAAGTCAGCCAAAAATTTTCGCATGGAAGTGGCATCTCTTTTCCCACTTTAACTGCGGACAACGCAGTGGTGGAGCCACTTACCATCGAGATAAATGCAGCGGGTCACGACATCCACCGCATGTACATTGATGGAGGAGCATCTGCAGACATACTGTACGAACATTGCTTCCAAAGACTGCGCCCTGAAGTAAAAAGTCAGTTAAACCCGGCCACGACGTCGTTGACTGGCTTCACGGGAGAAAAGATATGGCCCATGGGGCAAATTTATAGAACTTTCTATAATTAGGCATGATCCTTGATGTACGTTCAAATGATTTACATATTCCAGATTAGTATAGTTTCATGATTAGTATTCTTGTGAATTTGGGTACTTTCCAAAAATAGCGCTTCTAATTTATAGTAAGTTTCTAAAAATAGACTTTCGTAATTAACTTTCCAATAATGATAATTTTCTATATTTTAATAAGTTTCCATAATTAAATTTCCAAAAATAGACTTTTTTAAAATTGGACTCACTTTCCAAAAATAGAGGTTTCTATATTTAGTAAGTTTCCATTAAATGGCATGTTTATATAAATGCAGGTTTCTATAATATTAAGGTTTACGTAAATAATATCAAAAATGACATTTTCTACCCCAATTATTTTTCTCAAGATCATAACAATTATAATAACATGCTGTAATCAGACCCCAAAGTTCTGAAATTACAAAAACAAAACAAGTCCTTATACTCTTATATCATAATTCGGCTAACAAATTAATTCACAAAACCCTAATAAAATTTTCCCCAATCAAAAACACAATTATTTCCCAATCATTGGCATTAATTACACCTGGAAAAAATAACAAAACCCTAACCTAATTTATTTTAACCATTTTCTTTCCTTTTTCCCTTATTTTCGAATTCGGTAAACACAAATAAATCTCCAATAATTATTCGAATCATTTATAAATTATTCCAAAAAAATTTCTGAGTTATATTAAATATGAAAAACCTTAGAAAAATATAAAATAAAATTTACAATTATTTTATATGCCGATTTCATTTTCATTTCTAAATTAGGGTTTTGAATATGTTTCAATTTATAAAATCAAAATAAAATGCATGGACATTTTTCCCAGGTATATAACATATTAATATGATGAAACATAAGTTATAAAATTACCTTTGATGGCCCTTGATGATTTTATGCACCCGGTTGTGATTTTCGAACCCAAAACAATACCAAAAATCGAATCAAGCACTCCCCAAGCTTCCCACTATTTTTCCCACACTCCTTAACCTTCAATTAATCTTAGAAAAATCGCACAAGTCTTGGAAAATTCCTGGGTGCCGCCACTTAATTTATTTAGGGTTCGGTAGTATTTGTTTTGAATAATTTACAAATGAAAATTGAAAAAAAATATACACAACAATTTTGGCCGAGTCCTATGGGCTTTCAAAGAGTATTAATTCAGATTTTATCATTTACATAATTATTATATATTTATCCATATTTTATTTAATTAATTTTGTAATATATAAATTAATTAAATACATATATAAATTCGGCATATATACCTATAATAATTTTAATTAATTTCCTTGTATAACATAAAGTATTTCAACCTTACAAAAATTTTCATAATTATTTTCATAATTGCTAAATATTGTATTTTCATAATTTCTATAATTAAACTGAAATTTATTTAAACTTTTATAGATTTTCTTGCATTAGGGGTATTTTGGTAATTTCACATTTGTTGAGATTTTTAGGTTTTACAACTTCTTCCCCTCTAAAAAAAATTTTCGTCCTCGAAAATTGAAATGAATCGGAATGAAAACGAAATGAGAACGAAACGAAAACATACCGACTAGACAAAGAAATGAGGATAACTAGCTCGCATAGATTCTTCGGTCTCCCAGGTAGCCTCACGCTCTGGGTGATTCTTCCAAAGAATCTTCACAAAAGGAATGACTTTATTTCTCATGACTCTCTCTTGACGATCCAGAATGGATTCAGGTTCTTCGGACAAAGACATATCAGGCTGAATTTGATCAAAAGGATAAGATGCGACATGCAATGGATGATAATGGTATCCCCTCAAAAGAGATACATGAAAGACATCGTGAACGTGCGATAACTGCGGAGGAAGCGCCAAACGATACGAAACCTCTCCAATACGTTCCAAAATTTCAAATGGACCAATGAATCGAGGACTGAGCTTGCCCTTGATCCCAAAACGTTTAACTCCTCTGAATGGCGAAACTTTCAGAAATACACGATCTCCAGCTTGAAACTCTAAGTCACGTCGATGCTTATCAGCATAACTCTTCTGTCGCGATCTAGCCTCTTTCAATTTCTC
>BQNB010078712.1:0-30468 GCA_026074375.1 Tanacetum coccineum | reverse complement strand
TCACCTCTACTATTATCTATTAGTCCTACTTATCCATTGGGCTACAGAGCTGCGATAATCCGGCTGAGAGCTGAGGCCTCATCTACATCTCATTCACCACCGCCACATATCATACTCTCTCACACTAGAGCAGATACACCACCATCAGGTACCCCACCATCAGGGACACCACCACTCTTACCCATACCGCTACCTACTCCATCACCACCTTTGCATCTACTCTCTACTGACCATAGAGTAGACAGAACCGATGTTACTTTACTGCCTTAAAAGAGGTTAGGTATCGCTCTCAGTCCGAGATATGAGGTAGGAGAGAGCTCGTCTGCCCCCATTGCTAGACCTCTTAGAGGTTTCAGGGCGGACTATGGTTTTGTTGCCACTATGGACATGGAGATTGTGCGGGATCTTGAGAGAGATATCGGTTATGGGATCACCGACACTTGGGATGAGATACTGGTAGACATGCTAGGGGCACCAACGACTGATGAGACAGAGTTAGGTTAGAGGATGACCAACTTTATCACTATTGTCAGACAGGATATAGATGAGATTTATGTGAGGCTGGATGATGAGCAGACTGAGCGACAACTGATGGCTGGCCGGCTCAACATGCTGTATAGGGATAGGTGTGCACATGCTCGTACAGGTTTACTGATGAAAAGAGAGGCTAGGATGTCTCGAGAGGCTTGGGGACGATCCATGGACGCTAGTGATCTTGCACGTTCAGAGGTTATGTCACTGCGTACTACTGTATTGGGTCAGCAGTGTGACATCCGTCAATTTTGAGGTCAGTAACCGAAAGCAAACGTATGATATTAGACTCTCTTAATTATTTATAGAGTCACTTTTATGTGGTCGCATGACTTTTAGCATTTAACGCGTGTCTCTGTGCAACCCGTGTTTCACGTCACTATTTATTCCGAGCTTATAAATTATATTTTCTAATTTTATAGAATTTATTATTTTTAGTCGATTTAGTAAAAATCGTCGTTTTAAATATTTGCGAGTCGAGCTTTGGATATTTATCCGTTTCATCGATCGAGAAATCAACAAATTTCGTATTTTAGCCATGAGAGCTCATTTAATTTATTTTAATTATTTTTCACTTTTTATTCGTGTCAGGCTGAACCGAATTTAAAATTTTGTTTTTTATAAAAATTTAGCGGGTCGGGTAAATTTTTAGGACCGAGTTTTAAGAAGTGTAACGTTTAACAAAAATTGGGCCGGAGCCCCTTTTCCCCCTTTTCTTTTGATTTCGGCAGCCCACAAGCCCACATACACCCTTATATTTTTTTTATAAACTCCAATCCAATCCATAATCCATAAACTAAAATTGGCCCATGATTTGTCTCTACCATATAAGCCGACCAAACACACATAGAACCATAACAAAAAAAACAGTCTTCTCCTTCCCTCTCTGTTAGGTGTCGAACAGGAAAACCCCAACACCACCACCATCAAATCTTCATCAAAACCACTCAATCATATACCAAATTGCTCATAAAAATACCCTTAATCTTTCCCCTCAAAAAAATTAAACATGCAAGAAGGTTTTGTAAAACTCTAATTTTTCAAGATTGGTGATTTAGGTGAATTCAAGGGTTAGATACTAGCAAGGTTTGATTAAGAAGATGGTATACAAGAATTGGGTGCACAAAAGTTAAATTTTTCGGGCTCTCTTGTTTCTTTTGTGGTTCGGCCGAATATATAAACCCCCAAGGGTTTATAGTTTTTGATCTATCTTCTATCTATATTGCATTGTGAGCACCTATTACTCTTTTTTATTAAATTCTCATAGTTATATAAAGTTATGTATATGCATGTCTATTTTTTTGTGAATTGGGAATCCATTGATTAGGATGCATGTGATAATTGAGGATGGTTAATTAGGTTTAGATGAAAGTATAGGTTAGTTTGAGATTGTGAGATATGAAATTGGTGCAAAATAATTGAAAGGGTTTTATAACCCTTTATTAGGGCAGAAAGTTTAAACTAAAAAGCAGCGGGTTTAGTGTGTTGAGAACCAAGATTTAGTGTCTAGAATGGTAGAGGTCGTTCCAATGATCGTTTTGGTATAAATTAGAGCTTTTAACTCTTAAAAACAAAAAAGTTATGGCCGATTCTAGTTAGGAAATGGTTTCGGCAATTCTCAGAAAATAGCAGCTTTTATATCCGAATTTTGGTCTACTTTGCGATGTTATAATATTGGTCATGCCAAAAGATTTTCTAGGTTTTCAGGACCCTAAAGTTATCTACTTCGAGTCTACTTTCAAACGAACTAGGCCTCGTCGATTTTTAAGATGTAAAAGTTAGTCAAAACCTTTGTACACGATTAAGTGTTAAAACTGTGTAGGCTGTCTAGAAATTCGATTGAAAAGATGTTGTGAGCAGGCGGGTCAAAACTTAATATTTTGGCTAAAATACATATTAGTACCTCGAACTTGGCAAAGTGGATCATCTAGTACCCTGAACTTTTAAGGGTGTAGAATGGTACCCTGAACTTGACAAAATAAAATTTCTACTACCTTATACTAATAAACTCAACAATTAATTATTTTTTTTCTTTCTAAAAATCATTTTAGTATAATATTTTGTAATAAATATTTTATAGTAAAACTTTTATCTAGGCAAATATATTTTTTTCCTAAAATTTAATTTTTTTTTCTTTTAAAAATTAATATAGTATTTTAATTATTTATTTAGAATAAAAAGAATGTATATGTAGCATTGATTTTTAAAATATTTTTAGCGCGTTACTTTTAAAATATTTTCCTATTATATTATTAAATGTTTGTTTCAAATAATTTTTAGATCAACTTATAACTAACTATTAAAATTTTTTTTGAATAGAAAAACTTTTAATGTTATTATACGGAAGATATAGTAAATGTGGCGCGCTTTTGTGAATGTGGTTTGAAATTATGGGTGGACAGAGACAGTAGTTGGTGTGTATTTGATGATTCGTAATGTCGATAGGATAGGGGGTATAGAGAAATATTGTTGGTTGTGGGGGGTATTTATATTTGTGGTGAAATCGAAGCGGGAGACGTGCGAGTTTTTGGGGGGTAGCCGTCTTTTGTTAGTTGTGGGTAGTTGTCCATTTGGTCCCATCGCGGCAGGTTGATGGTTTTTTTTTTTTTAGAAAAAAATAGAGAAAAATAAAAAAGGAGGAAAAGAAAAGGAGAAAAAAAAAAAAAAAAAAAAAAGAAAAAAGATAAAAGAAAAAAAAAAAAGAAAGGGGGAAAGGAAAAAAAGAATAAAAAAAAAAAACAAATCAAAAACAAAAAAAAATATTGAGAATAAAAAAAAAGAGAGAAAGAAAAAAAAAAAAAAAAAGAAAAGAAGAAAAAAAAATAATTAATTTTGAGTGAATTAGTATAGTGGTTAGTGTATTTATTTTTTTAAAAAAAATATTTTATTAAGTGAGTATTTAATTAATAATTTAAAAAATTTTTTTTTAATTGTAAAAATTTTTAAAACTATTAAAAAAAATTTAATATTATATATAAAATAAAATTTAAACAAAAATTTTTAAAAAAAAAAAAAAAAAAAAAAAAAATAAAAAAAAAAATAAAAAAAAAAAAATGTATTTTTTGTCAATGTGCGTTCGTTTGGTTATCCCCATTCTGCACCCTTTTTTATTTTTTTAAAGTGTTAGGGACGGTGGTTAACTTATGATGATCCACTTTTTTTCCAACGGTTTTCAGGTTACTAATATTGTGTTTTAGCCTAAATTAAAACTATTTTTGAATAGATAGTAAGTTGTGATATATAAAGCTCGGTATTCGCAGCTTTCTGAGCAATTAAATGATTTGAGCCAGCAACAATCGGATATCCCGTGGATCAATGTTTGTAGGACTTTCAAGTCCCTCGTGCTCACAATGAGTACAAGAAGATGTTTGATTCAACCCACGAGATTGTAGGTTGTCAATAGTTGGTACATAATTATTTCACGCTATGTGAGTGAAAATAAATGTTTTGCTCGGTGGCACCAAAAAGTGACAATGCTTGAGCCATGATATCGGATGTTTTTAGAGAGCTGGGTACAGTCTGAGCTCATAGCTCAAGTCATGGGAAAAAGTGCTACCACGTAAGTACTTTTTTCTGCAGCATCAGACTTTCATATGGCATCAAAAATACTCCTCTCTGGTTGGCACCACAAAATGTGATGTTGTCGGTTTTTTTAATTATATAAAATAAAAATACACAATTTAACTTAAATAAATTTCATTAAAATAAAACACACATTACATTAAATAAAAAAATTACATAAAATAAAATAAAAATTACGTTAACTAATAATAAAACTTAAACATAAAAACACATAAATTAAACTATTTTTGAGGTTGATATAAAGCTCGGATTCGGGCTTTTTGAGCGTTAATGATAGCCGCATCAATTGGATCCATCCCGTGGATCGATATTTGTAGGACTTTTAAGTCCTCGGCTACCTTCTGAGAATCATATAAAGCAACTTTCACATTTGTCTCTCGTTAGATAATGTCCATCTTTGCCTTGCGGTCTAACTCGTATTGTTGTTGCATCATTTATTGAAACATTGTCGGGTTTGAACCGGAACTAGCGGTCGAGTTTGAAGAACGTTGACTCTGAGCAATCCTTTGTGGGTCAGGTGGACGCGGCAACGCGTCTTCTCCAAAGTGCGCGGGTTCCTCGTCGGTAATTCATCCCCGGCTTCGTCTTGCCATTGTCGAATCCGTATTTGTCCACTTGTGATTGTCTTTAAAAAATAACCAAGCACTATTGTGCTTAAAATCCACCCTCATATGTGTTTTATACAAGATTTCAATCCTCGTCATTCAATCTTCATCGTTCTCTCCGCTCATAGCCTTTGTTTCGTCAGCCATCGAATTAAACCTTGCGACCTCTCGATTCATAGGAGTCCACTTTCCCGTCAACGTATTTTGTGTACGATGCGGGAATTTCTTAGCCGTTGCTTGGTCATTGTATATGTCGAGAACTTTGTACCAAAACGTTTCATTTTTTGATCCGAACCGAGTTTTGGATCCTCGGATACTTGTATGTAACATTCGGCCAAAAGCAACTCCTCGGTTTAGCTCTAAAAATTTCGACCACTTGATGGTTCGGCTTGCAGTTCGGTGGTTTTCTTAGCCATTTTCTTGAAACATTTTCCTTTTGTTTTTTCCGACGTCGGGGTAGCGGCTTCGCCTTCTTCGTCTTATGGTTGGTGGGATTGTTGGTCGGATTGTTGTTGGGGAGAACCGTGTTGGTTTTGTTGTTGTTAAGAAATTTGGGTATGTTGAAATTGTTGTTGAAGTTGTCATTGTTGAAATGCAACTTGTTGATCGGGATTAGAATACGGGTTATAGTTGGGATGGTAAGGCATTTGGGTGCACGGAAGTTGAGAGGATGAGGTCGTGTTAGGATTAGCCGAAGAAGACGAGCTCGGAATTTGGTTTTGAGGGTCGTTGAGCATATCCGTTATCGATTGTTGGTTGTGTTGGTTGGGGTTCATTTTGGTGAGAAAAAAATAAGAGAAGTATATAATAGCGTGTTATAAATTATATTAGAAGAGTGTAAGGTATTTATTGAATTTTTAAGGTGTAAAAATTTGAAAAAAGTAGAGGTTTTTAGGCAAAACAACGGCTATATTTCAATATATCCGTTTTCTAACGTTTAAATTTTAGAAAAAAAAAGGAAAAAACCTACCGCGTGAGCTGGTGGCTTCGGCGCCACAAAGGGTATGATTGGCGCGAGTTTTGTGTTGGGCTGGTGGGATGGCTCAAGCCATCAGCCACCCATACATCCCACTCTTAAAAATGTTCGTTAAAAGTGATTATGACCGTCTATGTCCTACAATATTTCAATCTTTCTCATACGGGATTAATTGTCGTCGTTCAATCTTTCTCATACCATATTTATTGCCGTCGTTGTTGTTACAAAACTAGACTCTTTTGGGTCAAAATGCTATGCATGAAGTTGTAAATTTGTGTAAGGAAACCATTTAAACACTTGTTAAGCAGGTGATAACAAGCAATTGTTTCTATTGTTATCCATTTTATGCCACAGCAATAATAAGTATATATCCATGGACACCTTGGATGAGAAACCTTTTTTCAGCTCATACATGTTCATTCCATAGATAAAAAGTGACCACAAGAGTTTTTTTTAACTTAAACTTAATACAACACCAACTCATGGCAGGATAGATAATGTACACACATTGGTCAACCAACACTAAAGAGAAACACTAGACCCCCACATTCGGGTAGATCACAACAAGAACAATCCATAAAACATTTAATTAAGAAATACAAATTTAAGATCTGCTCTTGAAAGGAATAGCTCGGATGACAATCACATGGTACAACGCGGCAAGTGCAGCTCCAATGAAGGGACCAACCCAGAAGATCCACTGCAAAAATAACGTAAAAACATAATTAGCGATTTTGTCCTAAATGAAGTATTTACTACGACGTAAAATAATGAAGCGAAGGACTCACGTGGTCATCCCATGCATGGTCCTTATTGTAGATAATCGCGGCTCCAAGACTTCTTGCCGGGTTGATACCAGTTCCGGTAATGGGGATAGTGGCCAAATGAACCAAGAAAACCGCAAACCCGATGGGGAGAGGAGCCAAAATCTGCATAGTTCATTCAAAAGTAAAAGGTAAATCCAATGTTCTACTTTCACTTTTACAGCATGGGATACCATCACTAGTTACTAAAGCTGTTATTTTTGGCCCACTATAAAAGTACTTGGTTTTTACATTGACCAACTTTAGATAAAGATACAATTTCCAATGAATAATACAAGTCTTTTGAAAAGTTATGGCTCTAGAAAACTCCAAGTATTACCAAAACACCCTTGATCATAAATTTGACAAACCATGGCCACAAAAAGCACTAGCTAGCAAATATATTGCACATGGAACCAAATCATCTCCACATGCATATACCATATTCCAAAGACTACAAAACAAAGATAGTGACATATGACCAAACCTTACCAACTATTGCATCATGCATTTATCTAAAAAGTTAAATGATTATACTCTATTATTTTCACTTTGTTACTCTAGCAATTTTAACCCAATAGTACACAGAGCAGTAAATACTGAATAGACAAGAGAGGGAAGAGTAGAAAACACATACAGGAACATGTGAGTCTCTGGCACTTCTTTTGGCATCAGTGGCAGAGAAAACAGTGTAGACAAGCACAAAGGTCCCAACAATCTCAGCACCAAGACCATCACCTTTGGTGTAACCATGGGCTACAACATTGGCTCCACCACCCAAAGCTGTGAATTGGTGTTTCCCTTGGAACCCTTTGACCACACCTGCACCACAGATGGCTCCAAGACACTGCATCACCATGTAGAATATTGCCCTTGTTAGGGATAGTTTTCTAGCCAGTAGCAAACCAAAAGTCACTGCTGGGTTGATGTGTCCTCCTGTTTCACACCAAAAACATAAACATATGTTATGAGTGAGTGATTTTTCACCTTAGTAAGTTACTAGTACGATTTTTTCACCATGAGAGTTTTGCTCAAAAGATAAATAAAGTGTGTAAAAAATCTAGTTAAATTTCACATAGATCTAGAGGATCAAAACCTTTATTGTGTAAAAGACATGTTAAATTTAGAAACAAAATATAGAAACACACTTGTTACTTCTAGAAGTAAATTTATACCTTAATACTATGATTT
The DNA here is from genome assembly GCA_026074375.1 of Tanacetum coccineum. Taxonomy (NCBI): domain Eukaryota; kingdom Viridiplantae; phylum Streptophyta; class Magnoliopsida; order Asterales; family Asteraceae; genus Tanacetum; species Tanacetum coccineum. The sequence goes on along the minus strand of BQNB010078712.1, from coordinate 22,780 downwards.
CTTGTTTGAGATGTAAACTTATGATAAAAATAAAAAAAGATGGAACATGGTAACCAACTTTTCTTGATATAATAAGTCATACATATACTCTAGGAAGCTAAGAAAAATAAACAAATAATAGAAGTTACCTAGTTAATATGTGAATTTCATCACTAAAAACATGCATATATTACATAGATCTAAAGTAACTAAGTGTTAAACACATGAGATTATAAGTACAAGAAGAGTATATATACCTGAGATACCAGCAGTACAGTAGACAAGTGCAAAGATCATACCACCAAAAGCCCAAGCAATCCCTTGAATACCAACAGTACCACACTTTGTAGGAGACTTAGCAACACCCATAACAGTCAAGACAGAGATGTACAAGAACAAGAAAGTTGCTATGAACTCTGCAATACCAGCTCTGTAGAAAGACCATGATGACAACTCACCTGGCTCAAACAAAGGAGCTGGTGGTGGCTCTTTGTAGTCTTTGTCTGTTTGAGCTGAGGTACCAATTGGTTGCCTCTCTGAGTACTTGTTTGCTCCTAACTTAACATCTTCTTCCTTACCCTCCATTGTTTCTTTGTGACCTCACTAGCTTTTTTCTTTTTCTTTTTAGAATGTGAGTGTGTTTGTGTGTGGAGAGAAGATAGGTTTAGTGGGGTTTTATAATGGAGAGGTTCTCATTTAAGTTTAAGACTTTAGGTTGGTTTTTGAATATTTTTAGTTTCTAATCATTGGGGTTTGAGTAAACATTTGGTAATATTGCACTCCTTGTTGTCTCTATACAATTATAACTTGTTTTAATCATAGAGTATAATGAAAGTGAGTTGTAACACTTTCATAACTATTCATAAAAGATGCAGATTAACGGAAACAATTTAATATGCAGATTTCGTTTAAAACCAGCTATTGTTTACCTCACAAAGAATAGCTTCAGAAATAATTTCATAACTACGACTAGTTACATGTTCAAAACTAGAAGTATTTCACGTTTCTTTTCGAGCTGACGCAATCCTTTAAGCTTTTGTTTTAGCCGGTTTCATTAAACATACATTAATATTCTTTTTTATGGTTAAAACCAATTATTCAACTTACAAACTCGACTATCATTTTAAAACACCGACCTAGTTGAACATGTGAGCAAGTTTACGGTTAAACGAAAACATATCACTACTTAAGTTATCAGAGAAGTCGGGTTTTTTTTATAATGCACAACGTCTTAAATCTTAACCGGTATTAACCACAAGAATCTAATAAAGTTGTCTTGTTATGGTATATTAAGTTTAAACATTTAAGTTTTTGTTGTCATGCTCTAACGGGATTGGGTATCGTTGTTATCGTTTTCGCTGTATGTAAGTTTTTGTTGCATGGTTAAACATTGAAAGATACATGTAAATTTAGTGAAGGGTTGCTAAAAGAAAGTGTGTGTTCTGTAAAGGATGTTGACATATTCTGAATGTTTTGTTTGTTTATATGTTGTGTTCTTATCTACTATAGAGTGTCACTATACATTGTTATTAAATTATTATGGCTTTTTATTTGTTAATGTTATCTGTAAACCTGGATGAGGTGTTTAATTAACCTAATATGATTACTTTTCTTAATTATATGTTTGGATTTGAAGAATTATCATATATATATATAAATCACTTTGTTCAAATTAAAGAAAATTAGTGACATATACTATAGTATTTATCATTTTAACTGTTATGTTTTACTTGTGTTGATTTGTTCAAGATTTTGACTAAACTATTAGATGGCTAAGTTATGTTAGTTTGACCGTTGACCTTGAATGCTGACCGTTGACTTTGAATGTTGACTTGATTATATTAGATGACTAAGTTATGTTAATTTGACCGTTGACCTTGAATGCTGACCGTTGACTTTGAATGTTGACTTGATTTATACATGGTTAATATAAACAAAGTCATCGAAAGGATTATTGTAACATAATAATAACTTATAATATAGAGCTATATGACTTGAAAATGAAATTGCATTTAGTGCCTTTAAATACAAGTACAATTTGTCTTCTTTGTTTTCTTATTTTCTATCATGCTAGATTATTGACTTTAAGCTAAGTTATATACTATAATCAACGTCAATATATATTACGCCCATTTCAAATTATTTTTATGAAATAAAAATCACGCAATAAATAAAAATGAAGTGTTGCAAAAAAAGTCTATAAGGCCGATTAATCGTCGCTTAGGCACTATAAGGCCACCGACTTTGTCTGTTTATGTAACTGGGTCGAACAAATAGGTCAACCGTGGTCAACAACAATCAACGGTGGTTAAGGCTGGTCAAACTTTGCCGGAAACCTTCTAATCTTGCCAGAAGTATCTAAAATTCACCGTAAACTTATTTTGATCACTTTTAGTAACTGTTTAAATCTATTACAAGTTGTTTTTAGAAACAAATCTTGCTAATAATACCTAAAATTCGTCGGAGATACACAAAACTTGCCGAAAATACCCAAATATTGTCAGAAATGCCAATCCAATTAATCGCCGATTAATCCCGCCTAGACCGATTACAAGCTAAAAGGTGGTCGACCGCCCGACTAACAATTCACGATTTTTGCAACCTTGTAAAAATGTGACTCTTACACCTTTTAACTAATAAAATAGAATATCTCTTCATTAAAGTTTTTTATTGGTAAAAGAAAAGGTTGAAAATTATTTTGAAACATTATAAAGAGGGCAGGGTACGAAGCATTATAGGCCCTCGCGTCGATCTTTGACGCCGACAAATAACGTGAAACCCAGACCGGCCATGGCACAATAAGGCCTCGCGACGTCTCCACCGACCAATGTTATACATCTTTTTTTTATTGAGTTATGTGTCGAGCAGACGATGTCCTATAACGTAGGTAATGAAGAGATGATGTTTTTGAACTTATAGCTTTCAAGTTATAAAGAGAAATGCTTATATGACAATACTTTTTCCTATAACACGAGTCGTACACTCCAGAACGTCCGATGCTTTAAGAAGAAAATATATATGGATTACAATTTAGAAATGAAAAGATTAGTAAAATTGTTGATGTAAGTTTAAAAATGGATGATTACATGGTGTAGGTTGTTATTTTAAGAAGTGGGGCCCACAACGGGAAAAGAATGAGTGGTTGGAAAGAAGTGGCCGGTTTTTTGCATTTTTAATCCGACCGTTGTCGAAAGCGACTTCCATTTACTTTTTAAACTTTTTTATCCATTAATTAAACTTAAATTATATTTTAGATAATTACATTTTAACTGCTCTTCCAAAAGTAATTATCATCTTAAAGAAGATTCGATAATCTTCACGAACCAACTTCAAAAGTTATGAAATGACAATTTGGCTTTAATGCAGAGACGGAATTAGGGCGGGTCTCGAGACGTCGTAGAACATTTATGGATTTTTGTCTCGTAATATTAGTTTTGTTTAAAAAAACTTTTTTTTTTAAATTCACGTGGTTCAAAAAAAAGTTGTGCAAGTAATCTTGTTTGATTTTTCGTAAATACACCTGGTGACTTTGTGTTCTGGTTACGTTCGTAGTAAGTTTACGCAAGTACCTAGAAAGGACATTTTTTTTCACCCAAAGAGTACAAAATTAAGTGTTCAATCTTCGACACTTTCATAGGCAAAACCGTTGAGTGAATCAATCATACCTCCAATTAAGGATAGACAACCGATTGTAGTCACGGGAAAAACCAGCGTACATAGAAAAAATAATTTGATTTTCAGTTAAAATAATTGAGTTTAGTGAAAATTAAGGTAACTTTTCACCTACGGTACGGGTACACTAAATATTCAATAAATAGAAACACAATGCGTTAGAACCGGATGTGTTTAAAAAAATTTTGGTATCCAAGTCTATAAGGTTTCTCGACATCACAAGACCTCATAGTTCCGTCCCTGACACCGGTTTGAGTTACCTAATATTAACCTTGTCACCCAACAAATGACGTATTTTTGGAACCGATCATATGGAATTACTTTCTGAAATTGGAATATTTCCACTAACATGGCACTATATGTTTTGTAATTTAATCGTTCCAAATTTGGTGTAGAAGAGGGCCCAACATTAAATCAATCAATCATAATGCATCATTATTTGAATGAAAGTAAAGAAAAAAAGCATACGTTATCTAGAAAAAAAGTAACAGTGTGTATCGACATTCATTTTACTATGTGTAGGCCGTTAACTTGCATGTTGTCGATCACAAGTTTTAAGTTAATCTTATTTATACAATTCGCCATTTTTGTTTAGATAAGTACTTGTTGTACTACATACATTTGAAAGCAAAAGAAATGTGATGGATTATGATTAGGATTTGTAAAGATAATTAACTATGAAGGCTACACTTTTTTAAAAGACAACTATCATTGATGTGTCGACTTGATAAGTTGTTTGTAAAGTCGGTTTTAAATAGAGAAAGCTGAGTTGACGTTGATGTGATATTGATAACCGTGATCACGAGACTTCTTTATTAGACCACACATAATAAGGGCTTTGGAAACTAGTCCCCATCCCATGTGACAAACGGAATGATTAGTACCTTACAAACGTGTACTTGATGTCAAGCTCGACATGGACTAGATCTTAAAGATAAATGCTTAGAGGAGTTAGTCTCAAAAGGCTCAAACAACTTTTGGGGCTTTTGTGTGTGTAGTGTTTATTTAATGGTATTTTTGAGTGCATTTTTGTAGATATCAGTCTTTCTTATTATATCAAGTTAGTGTATTATCAAGTTAGTTACTTGTTAAGTTTTAAAAAAAAACGTTAATTGTAACAGAAAAATATGGATCTAAAAGTTCTTTTTTTTTTTTTTTTTTTTTACTTAAGACAACTCATATAAAGGGATGTCCATATGGTATTGTACTTCATGTCAGACCCTTTTGCCAGTCACCCTCTCATCATCCCACTTCTCTTCTTTCGACATTGTAAACGTTATAGTCAAATTTAGAAAAGCACTTGCTAGAAAATAATACTCTTTTCGTCTCTAAATAAGTGTTCACTGTTGACTTTTGAAGTCACTCTTTTGTAACTTTGATCTTAACTATTTCTTTTTGTGTTATATAATTTCAAAGTCGTATTTTTTCATGATATATAGCTCGACTACTCGCTCTATATATATATAACACAAACAAAATAATTTAAAGTTAAAGTTAATGGAAAAAACTTTAAAAATCAATAGTGGACAATTATTTAAGGATAAAGGAGTAGGTTTACATTTTGTAACAATACGGGAGTGTTGGTTTAGATCTACATAAGAAGCTTCTCTGATACAAATTGATCTTTACACTTATCCATGCATCCACGTCTCTTGTTAGGTTTAAACAGTTAATTGTAACCAAACGCAAATTATCTCTTGATTTTTGTAATTTAGTATAATAATAATTGATTGCTATTCAATTAGAGATACTATAACGACAAAATATGTCATCTTCTTGCTAATGCAAAATCAAATATGTTAGTTGTGATTCGCTGAGACGATCATTCACTAAGAAAAGTTTTTTGAGTGGGGTTTTTCGCATTGCATGAAAGGCTTTTTAAAAAGGTTTTTATAAAGACTTGATAAACCTTAAATCTTTGCTAAAAGCTTTCTTTCTATTAAATTATATGCGTTAAATGCCATCAGTGCATCAAGTTTAAAGAATGATGCATTGAGACGACTACTCAAAAAAAATACATATGAAACAACACATAGAGTAAAAAGCGTGTATAGAAACTTTAACCTTAAATAAATAAAATACAATCTAAAACATAAATAAGTTCATCATAGTGAGTGTGATAAGAACCTCACACTACACACTCGCACGCTTGATAGTATCTTCGGCTCGCCCTATATAGGGGTATGCTTTGCTTCAATTGGTGACGCGGGCGGAAGGTCTTTTTCGTTTTTTTCTCAACTTGCTAAGGTAGTCGACTCACTTAATGTTTTTTTATGTAACTTATGTTTGTGTGTCCTGTATGACTGATTTCTTATTCTTGCCGGATATTTTTATCACCAAAATAGCCCGCGGTGTTGTGGCTGTTAAGGGCCTCATGTTTAATAGGTTTTTTTTTATATGGGCGTTATGTGTTTTGGGCTCTGGTCGCGGGTTAGTTTTTTTATCTGAAATAAATTAATATTTTGTTATAAATTTTTTTTTTCTATTTTGTGCGAGCAATCGCGCGTTTTTAATATTGTATACTTTTAATAAAAAAAAAAAACTTATGTGTTGGGCCTCATGTCGCGAGTATTTTTTTATCTAATTAAATAAGTACTTTTGTAATTTTTTTCCTATTTTGTGCCGAGTAATTTTTTTTATATTGGGTTTATTTTTTCGGTCTCATGTTTAATAGTTTTTTTTATATGGGCTTATGTGTTGGGTATCATGTCGCGGGTATTTTTTTATCTGAATAAGTCAATACTTTTGTAAAAAAAAATTCCTATTTTGGCTCGAGAAATTTTTTATATTACCTAATTTATTTATTTAAAAAAAAAGTTAAATGGGCCGGGGATGTCGTTTTTAGGGCCAAGTGTGAACGGACGTTCGTTTATCAAAATTGGTTGGTCGCATTAATAAGTATAAGAAAGTCATAAATAGTTAAAAGTTGAGGGTACATTTTGTAAAAAAAAAATTTAATTTATATTAAACTTCAACATTTTTTATAAAAGCGTGCGTACGTCATAAGCATTTCAATATTGGGCTCGTTTTGTTTGCAATTCAAAGATCTTTCCGATGATATTTTTTTATCTGAATGAATCGGTAGGTATGTGCTATATATTTGATAAATACAGTTTATTATATAAAAAAATCGTAAATATTTAAAAAGTGTTGAGGGTTCTTTGTAATGAAGCGAAAGAAAGTTGTTTGTGTGTGTGTTTTATGTTGGGCCGCGTTGTCGTATCAAATGGGTTTTGATTATAAGTATAAGAAAGTCGTAAATAGTTAAAAGTTGAGGGTACGATATTTGTAATCTTTCTTTTTTTATAAACGATTCGTTGTATGCATTGTTATAAAAGTCAAAATTTTTATAAAAGGTGTGCTAGTCCTAATGCATTTCAATATTGGGCTCGTATTGTTTGCAATTCAAAGATCTTTCCGATGATATTTTTTTATATGGAATGGAATCGGTTGTATGTGCTGTATATTTGATAAATACAGTTTATTATATAAAAAAATCGTAAATATTTAAAAGTTGAAGGTCTCTTTTGTAAATGGGCCGAAAAAGTTTTTTTTATGTTGGGCCACGTTTTGAGCTGTCGTTTTCGGCCCAAGCGAAACGTGTGTATGCAATGCGTTTAGATTATAAGTTATAATATACAGTAAAGATATTAGACATGAGCTGGATGTAGCAAAACTCTTATTATTGCAATTAAAAAAATAGGTAGTAAAAGGTCAAGGTGTGCAACGTTCGTAGATGCCGGAACGGACGGACAAGACCGGACCGAGGGACGAGACCGAATTTTTTGCTAAAAATGCCGGGACGAACCACTCACAACAGACCGAGACAGAATATTGGTACGGTCGGTCCGGTTTCGGTCTTAGCTGGTCAGGTCGGGTTATAAAAAACGGGCATTTTATCATAGGGTTTTGTGCTGCGGGACCGGACCGATGACCGATTCTTGAGAACAAAGGTGTTTGAAAGTGTCGGGTTTGGTGTTCGATGAAACCGGTGAGTTCGCGTGTAGTTTTATTGTCGTTGGTTATAGTTGTGGGGCATGCTGTTGTTGCCGGGTGAAATGATGATAGGTTTGAGTTGGGATTATTAATGTTTTGGAAGATGGGATGGTTTTGGTTTTGGGGACGGTGGGATAAGACTAACGAGATTTCTTCAGATGACATTGAGGAAGGTGATGATGATGATTGGGATACAGTAGAACCCTAACCCTAATTCATTTCATTTCAATTGGGGATTACTGTTCTTTGGAAAACATTATTTGCTTTGTTTGACTTTTTCGCTTTGACCTGCCACCTCACCATTTACCATGAGAGAACCGAAAAACATATATTTTAGGAACCGAGAACCGAACCGAGAGCATGTTTCGGTTATCGGGTCCGGTTCGGGTATTTCGGTTCTACCCGATTGGAACCAATAATTTCTAAAAATTCAATATTCTTAATGTGTTTCACACATCTACATCAGTTTACCTAATACCGGGACGCTATTCCTTCCCTGTACCGGCCGTGGGACTCTTTCCAATAACCAAAATGTATGAATCTTTGAATTATGCGCTAATGTAATTGTTATGAAGAAATATAAACATGAAGTTGCAACAAGGATGGAACCATAGTAACGCGTTAAACTATTAAAATCACAATTAATGTTTGAAGTATCACGTAAAAAAACCAAACATCTCATAAAAATCTCATATATTTGAAAGTCGGGCGGTTCTTCGGTTCTGAAACCGAGAACCGCGGTTCCGAACCGAACCGAGAACCGAAATTTGAAATATTGAGGAACCGGAACCGAACCGCGGTTTTAAAATTCGGTTCGGGTTGGTTTGGTTCGCGGTTCCGATTCGGTTCACGGTACATATGCTCACCCCTAGGCCAAGGCACAAAGGTCGTGTATAACACGAATTTTATATAACCGATTTGTCGTCTGTTTTTCAAGGTACAACAGCCAAATTAAATGTATTCCCGGACTGGCATACTCGCGTGAACGATTAGAGAAACGATGGTGTGTTCTTAAACGAAGCTTGTTGGAAATTGTCTATATGGAGTGACGTTTCTGTATGTCTAAACAGATTGAGGTTATGGTTTTATTTATGTTGAAAACTTGTCTTGTATTCCATGATAATATCATTAACATAACAAACAAATCTTTTATAACTACTACACTCGATATGCATATCTTTTATTGCACAAAACCGATTATGTAAAACTTGATACATAAGTTTATATCTATTAGATTGATACAAAACTAAGAAACCCAAATCTGCAGCCAAAAGGTTCACACATCGAAAATTTTTGAAGTTACATTCGTGTTCGCAGATCGCGCACGAGTTGAAAAGCATTGCTACAAATAAATCGAATTATACCAAAGACAACTGAACTTATCCAAATTATTAATCATGTTTCATTCTCAATAAAATTTGTTTATAAATAAAGCTGATTATTCTACCTAAGAGAACAAAATATAAAGTATTTAAAAGTCCATGGTCGGTTTGAGTGATTTGACAAATAATGAAATAAACGTAGCAGACATACGGTAAATTTATACTATTTAAGTCACTTTCAATATACAAAAAATTTCACACAGTGATATTGGCTTGACTTGATAAAATAAATTAGTTTGTAAAATAAGTTTTGATTGTTATATAAAACTTTTTTATTTTATAAATCATAAACATCTATAAGCCCAAGTCTATTGAAAAAACATATGAGTTTATAGCTAGTTACATTATTTAAATATTTTTAAAAGGATAATGAATTTTCACGCAAAAGCTATAAATATTTCTTAATTTAATTTGATGTATTTTTATACGATTTTACATTTATAAGTTTTATCTCTAACTAAATCGTCAAACAACTTTATAAAAATATAAGCTTTAACCCCAACTGATTTCGCCAAACACATCCATAATGTGACGTAAAATATGTGGGGCGAAGCAAGTAAAGAAAAATGAACATCATATACTACTTTTATGATATGTTGTCATTTCAACTTATTTTTTCCAATTACAATGAAACATATAATTTCAAATACGTGGTTGATAACATTTCAAATTTTATATCGTCGTCATGTAACGTTAACTTATACTGTATAATTTTTTTTATTATATTTATATTATGTACTTTTTTTTCTAGTAAATATAACTGATGTCACTAGGTTGTAGATTGTTGACTTAGATGGTTAGTAAATTATTGCACGATTATTGAAGTAGATATTACTACATTATCGACACAAATATTGTATGGACTTAAAGCTAATGATGGAAGCTTAGAATGAATAAATAATATTAACATAATATAATTTTCATTTTTAAAATTCATGAGCTAATTGTCAGATTCTGTTTCGATAATGTATACTATTCATTTTATTTATAGTGTTATTATCGTCTTAACTAAAAACTTCAGAAAGTCAAAAATCTTGCTAAATACCATAAAATCTTACGGTAGGCTAGCCAAGGATAAGCTTGAGCTAGGCTCGAGTAGTATTCGTATAAAGCTTGAGCTCGGCTTGTAAAGTTCAAATTTATACACAACGGCTTGTAAAGTTCAAATTTATACACAAATATTGTATTCGATAGCCAAACTCAAAAAAATAAGCGATGAACTCAAACGCACAAATCTTATACTCAGGAATATTATGGTTTAAAAAGTCCCAAGATAAATATTTAATGATAATACCAATATTCACATTAGCATTTATGTTGTTTATATAAATATGTATGATTAAAATATTTATGTACATAAAGACTCGAAAAGCTCGAGCTCGAGCTCAGCTCGTTATGTGTTTTGAGCTAGGTTATTAGGCTTTCGCTCGGGCTTGATAAAAGCTCAATCTCAAACTCGAGCTTAGAGTTGCTTGATGAAAGCTTAGTTTATTTGCAACCCTAATCATAAATAAAATATCAAAAGGTCAAAAAACCTGCTAAACACCAGAACAATGACAAATGTCGATGACGGTGGAGTTAACTCAGCGAGTCGACCCAGAATCAGGTGAGCGTATATAGTGTCGAGTAGAGCCTGCAATCGGAGTCAACCCGGTTAATGGACGATCACATATATTATAACAGAACCTGAATCACCATTAACTCGGCATCTCAGCAAGTAAACAAATAAATCATGATAAATTACCTTTACACAATCGCAGGCCGAGTTAACTCAGTGAGTTGATTCCACGTGGGAAGGCGAACATATATATCGCTAGATATCATATACACAAGATTTCTTAAATCATTAAAGTTGGGCTAAATGAACAAAAGCCACAACTTTTACTAACTAATACAAGCCATGATCTTTACCATTGGCTTTTTTACACAACATATATAACTCGTTTCTACTCATTCGGCACGTGACTTTGCCCGAGCCTAATATGTGGACATTCCCTTTCGGGTTCACCACTCGACCATAGAATCTTGAGATCCCCTCTCTTCTTTCCCAACGACAAAAAGGTTCCTGCATCATGTGTCCAACTCGTTATGCATTATGCACACATCATAAGATCTATCAAGATCAAGTAAAATAATAATCTACGACATTACCTAGAGTAAAAGGAACGATGTATAGCAATGCCGGTTGACCGTGACCATCCATCAAATTCAACGCTATATAAGTTACAAGAAGACCTAGGTATAATTTCATAAAGATTTTAGTACAACGTTGTTAGACAACCGAAAAATCCATAAAAAGCAATATTGATTTACTTTTCTGTTATTAATCTATCTTACCAAATCCGTAAGCAAACATTGCCCACAAGAAATATCCAGCTCGATTGTGCTTTTTCGCCAACCAATCATATCTACATCATGTATTTGGAACAAAACATAAAAATCCAATCTTTAAATTCATAGCTGGCAAATTGGATCAGATAAAGGTCAACATAGGTTCGGGTCAAAGCAGGTAATTCTAGGCAGGTCAATAGGGTAAAAAACAAACCTGAGGGAAAAAGCGATTAGTAAACCAGGTAAGAGAATGTCCCCAAAGCCAATGATACTAAATCCACCCCACGGGTCAAACATGCGAGGTATTTTCAGTAGCATTGGGATACCATCTTCCCCACTTTTATCACCACGAGCCACCTATAAAGAAAACAATTATCGACCAAGTTATAAGTTTAGCACCAAAACTAGAAGTGGTCGACCAGTGACAAATCAGGAAAAAGGTTGACATACCACAATCATCACACTTTCGTGAAACAATTTCTTAGAAAGGAATACCCAAAATATGTCATACAAGAAAGCACAACCTAGCAGAACCGTCCCGACCTGAGAAACAAAACACAAAAAACAGTTTTTAAGTGTTCTGCTATTTGTGAAATATCTAAACTAACCCTTAATAAAGATGATTTTACCTTGAGATTAGGTACATGCACAATCTGAAGTACGGTTATTAATCTCTCTATTCCCTTATGAAATGAAGGGATTACAAAAAGATCATTAGTCAGCTTTATAGGAACTTTATAATGAAGTTTATTTATAAAGTTGACCTTACTAGTATCTTGACCGATCCAAGCAAACTTTGTTTCACGATACACTGCCCAAAGAACGGCAAAGACTATGCAGAAGGGCATAACAGCAATGGTAAGATATGAAATAGCTCCATAGAACGGTACTTTGATGTAAGATTGTGCGGCATGTTTGAACCACCTAAAAAATATATGTTCGCAGCGAGGGCGCGAGGGGAATTTAATAAATTCGTCACAGACCCCAAATCTAAATTAAGGCCGATGTAAAAAACCGAATAATAAAAAAAACAGTGCACCTTGACATCAAAGCACAGATGGCAATTGCACAATCCCTGCATGGAACAAACCATCCATGATTAATTTTATGTAATAGAACTGATAAGTTACGGGTTTTTAGAGGGAGACCAATACCTCTACTCCTCCTATGCAGAAAATGACCACCAAAAGTTCGATGAACCATGCGGACATTAACTTGTAAAGGAGAACCAAGAAGCAAGAAGCAACGATGACAAACAAGATTGCTGACTTTGTATTGACTTCCACAATCCCGCTTGTTCCAACAACTTTTGTGTTTGAAAGTTCCTCTGAAAAATCCTACAAGAGTCATAAACCTCATACGTCCAATGCACAACAGGACAACACTAAGTAGTACAAACATGTTTCAGAATGTGGAAATTAACATTATTGATGTCCGGAGCAGTGTGAATTAATCATGTTCTATATCTGCTTCATTTGCACTCATTGCCGACCAAAAAGTCACATAAGATGAACCAGTCGACTCCATCACCAAAGAATACATCGCTATGTCTACCACTGGTCTTCGCGGTGAGTATAACTGCACGGAGACTAGAGTGTGGTTGAATAATACCTTTAGAAAAGAGTGGCGTGATAATATAAACTAAAGTAGATTACAAGGATTGTCCATGTCGTTCGCTTAAATTTAAAACTGTCTCCAAAAAAATAATTACACTGTCCATCCCTCAGTGCTACTTTGTAGCACTTGTATACATGAGCCTCTAGGTCCAACGGCCCATTTGGAAAATTACATAAATAGTAAACCATATTGTTATTTTACTAAAATTAAACAGATGGCTGTTAAATCTAACAGCTTAGGGACATAAGTGTTACAAAGTAGCAACCAATGGATGGGTATAGCAATTACTTCTTTTTACGGACAATTCAAAATTCTTTAGCAAATCACATGATTAATTTATTCTTGAAAATTAGACTCTTAAGGGTAAAAGATGCTCAAGCGCATTTTTAGCTCATACAACTAGGGGTGGCAATTTCTGACCCGACACGAAACCCGACCTGAAACCGACACGAAAGTTAACAGGTTCGGGTTGAGCCTAAATATATTTGGGTCAGGTTTGGGTCGACATATCTAACCCGTTTATTAAACAGGTTAGGTTCGGGTTGAAAATAAATTAAACGGGTCGACCCGCCAACCCGTTTAAGATTTTTTTTTAAGTTTAAAATTATTTATATTTTATCATATGGGTTAAATGAGTTAAACTGGTCGACCTATAAACCCATTCAACGTGTTTAACCCGTGTAATGTGCCAACTTTTGTATATAAAACGGGTTAAATGGGTCAACCCAAGACCCGTTTAACCTATTCAACCCGCGTAACCTATTTAACCACCGCCAACCATTTATAAAATCCGGTTTAAATAGGTCAGGTTTCGTGTTAGTATAAACAGTTAGGGTGACATAAGCCTGACCCAATTATTTAAAGGGTCGAGTTTGGGTTAAGGTTTTCTGACCCGCCAACCTGTCAACCCGAACCCACCAACCCGAACCCGACCTAAATTGCCACCCCTACATACAACCTCTTATTCAATCTATACAAAAAGCTAACTTTTTTAGTGGAAGATTATACTATTATAATGACACGCCGAATTTAGAAGAAAAAATGTATTTTGGGTTTATGACCGACGCTGAAAAGGACATGGTGACTTACTAGATGAACTATTCGACAGCATTCTCTCTAACTCGAGACACAACAGTGGTAGCATACGGTGTTTATGGTGTATATGTCTCTAGATCAGTTTCATCAGGCTCACAAACCATCTTGTAGAGTTCTGAGGAATTACAAAGTAAAACAATAAATGTTTGATTTTGACTTATCCGCAATTCTTAATGAGTTGCCACATACAGGGCTGTTATTCGGGTCGGATTAATCGCGTTTTGGGGAAGAAAAACCTTACCCGTACCCGACCCTAATAAGGCTCGGGTTATTCAGGTTTTGGGTTATTCGGGTGCGGATTAACCCGAATAAGCAAATTTAACATAAAAATAAGAAAAGTGGGTAAATTTTTATAAAAAAACCAAAGGAATGTATAAAAAAAGTTCAAATATCTCTTATATGGGTTATTCTGGTTAACCCGAAACCCGAATAAGTTCAAAACTCGCACCCGATAAGAGTTCGGGTTAATTGGATTAGCCCGAATAAGGTTTTTCAGCCCGTAGAATAAGCTTATGCGGGACGGGTATTGTTGACAGCCTAAGCCACACAGTTGAAAGTAAAATGTTTGGCCACTCTTGATATGCTGAAAATACCATCTACAGTAATAAAATCGAATACAGAAATTGCATGAAACGAGTCAATATGATAAGGGGTATTTGTTGTCACCTCTTTGGTTGTTTATAATAAGGACTGCTGATGCACCAGCAGCTTGTGCAATGTTTGCCTTTGTTGTGAATTTGCAGCGACCTCGGGTCACCATGATGACATCACCAGTAAGCTACCATAAGATGTATATAACTAGGTTAGTCACTACTGTAAGATCGCCACGAGTAACAACTAATAAACTATTTATAAAAGAAATGAAGTTAAACCTTTTTTCTTGGTGGACTGCAACAATCACGAGGGTCTGATTGAGTAAGACGAGTTTGGTTTGCATTTTTCTCCTTTGATACGATGGTATTTTTTGGGCCGACGAGAGCGGAGGGGGCGGGGCGGGCGCGCGCGAGCGGAGGACCAAACTCAGGGCCTTCCACACCATTAACCCATGTTTGAACTTTTACCTAGCAAAAACAACAACCATCATACAATGGTTATCAAAGCTAGAAATACAAAACCACCAACGAAAGCAAAAGAAAGATAAAAAATTAAAGAGTAGAAAGTGGATCAAATAGAGAACTACTAGCTTTTTAAGCAATATAATATGTATACGTAAACCACTTCAAATACCTAAATGTAACATAAGATCAAGCTATAAGCCCATAACCACACTTTAAGTCTCTATATATCGCAATCTTGCTATTCAAATCTCTAACAATGACACACATCTATAGCATACTCTAAATCTGTACATACATATGACGTAAAGTCAAGCTATAAGTCACTTCAAATATCCAAAGATGATACAAATCAAAGCTATTACTCACCTTCTAAAAATAATATCTGTACGTCATGGGCATTTTGGAAGTGATTATATAATTAAAACAACTATCCCAACGTTTTGTTTATCCGAATGATTCTTATGATCCACTAATTATTGGTTTTAGAATAATAAGTTTTTCAATTAAAAAAAGCTAGCGGCAGAAGCTTGTTGCGCGTATTGCCTTCCACATCAGCTAATAAATTCTATTTTAATGCTAAATATATTGACATTTTAATCATTACAGCTTCAAAACATCCGAACCACTTTCCAAATCCAAAACACTATGAGACGCACAGAAACTACCTCCCGTATACCATTTCGCGCCACATTTTGACCAATCCATATAGCAAAACCTCTTTGTAAAGGCGAAAAACCCCCCTTAATCCATCAAATAACATACAATGAAGCTAAAATCTCAGATTAAACACCTAAATTACTAAAACCTATATCACATACATACAAACATATAAAAGTTAACATTTTGACATAGCATATCACCAAATCACCAAATAAAGAACCATACCCATCTCATAAATCAACAAAAAATACAGTAAAAAACAGAATTTAGCTCAAATTCAAAGAGGGCTTCTTTATAAATACCAGAACAAAGTCATTTTCACAACCAGGCTTCTTAGGTGCAAATTTATCATCATGAACAATGTCACCAGCACTAACCACTGAAGGGTTTTTTACTAAAACAAAAACCAATACTAAAAACCATAAATTTTTATAAAACCCCATTACAACACTTTTTTCTGTTCACTGCTGCTTCCCAAAGTCCCAACATATGTAACAATATCTCTGTTTATTTAAGAGTGTGTTGGTTTTGGTGCAGAGTGTGGTATGTTGAGTGGATGTAAGTAGACACCGTTTTGTGGGATGTCTTGTATGAAAATAAACAATAACCGAACACACCGAGAAGGTGGTAATTAGGTGCTTTTGTTTATTAAGAGGCTCCGAATCTGAATCTGATTCGCACACTGGATCCTTAATATTTGATCGAAAAGTCTGAATCAGGATTCCTCTAACTGAATAAGTGGTTGAGATAAGTCCCTACTCTGAGAAAATGTTATATAAGTGGTAAACAATAGTATTTTTAACAATTCAAAATAAAAAACGATTGCATTCGGAACAAAAAATAAAATTATTATAAAAAAAAAACAAATTTTATAATATACTCAATTCTAAAGTTAAAAGAGAAATTAAAATAACATGCCATCTCATGTATTATTTCACAAAGCCGAAACGTGTTAAATTTAAATTGAACATTTAACACGATTACTAAATGTCCATTAAATACGAATTAATGCGTCCAAACCGTATCATTCAATTTGAACAAAATATAATTGGCACATATAACTTATACTTTTTTATATAACAAAACATATGCAAATCATTCTATTTTATACTTTTTAATACAAAAGAATAAAAGTGAAAAAATAAAAAAAAAATAAAAAAGGGAAAAAAACTTAAAAAAAATAACAACAAAGTATAAACTAAATAAAAAAAGAAAAAATACAACAAGGAGTTGTTAAGACAGAACAAAAGGCGGGCCCCACTACCATCTAGTTCAGTAAGAGGATTGTGGATCTTACAACGCCTCTTAATGTACATAAAAAACAAACACATCTTACCCAGTGTTTGCCTCTTACCGCCTCTGAAAGACATGAAAAAAATAAACAGTCTTAATGACCCAAATGTCTGACCGTGTCTGAATGAGTAAGATTAAGATGCTGTTAAGAGGCATTTCTTAAAAAACAAACACCACTTTACTGTCTGAGTGAGTGAGTGTCTGATAAGATTTTGTTTAAAAAATAAAAAAAAAACTATTCTAATTTTAGATTGTCTAAATTTATTATTATACATTGCGACTTGACTTATTTTTTGACAAGTCTTCTAAAGCATAGAAGGATGTTTTTTCTCGACTGAAGTGACATTTTATGCGATTACGGTGTTTTTTTTCGATCAATATGATGTTTGATAAATCAGTTTTATCTTTTCAGAAAAGTAAAACCCATGATGGATGTTTTTTTCTCAATCGACGACACAAGTTGTTGATATTTTTTGTACGACAATGTTTTGTCTTTTTACCATTTTAAACTTTTTTTTGAGAAAGACAAACTTGGTCAAGCAAACAAAACTTCATCTACATTCGATACACTTGTCAAAAATTGAGTAGAGTCGCACAGTCTAATAGTTGCACAAGACTAAAATCGAAAACCATTGATATATGTGTTTTCAACTTATTACCTCAAGTTTATAGTATTGTTGAAAAGGATTCATGTTCGCGTTATTTGAAAAAGAACATTTTCTACTATAATGTACCATGTTTAACTAGTATTCTGATAATAGTTTCAAATTTTTTATCAGCTATTTCAAGATGTTCACTTAACATGTTTGAACCCAAATGTCATTTCAAATGTATCACTTTATCGTGAGACCATCTTAAAGAATAAAGATGGTTCCTTGTTCATGTATCTAGCATAAAATAGTTTTTACCAAAAATATCTTTGTGATATGAACAAAGAAAGTAAGATGAAAATATATATAGGACAAATTAAGGGACATTGTCACCCAAGAGAATTTTAGAGTTACTAAAACCAAGTTAAAAGTTGGTTGATATTTGTTTCACACAATTCTTAACTCTTATAAGTTAACACTTACTAAAACACCCTCTCTTTTGGAGATAGAGGCGAGAGTTCGATCTTCACTTTTTACAAAAAGATCAGAGGTCATCTGAAAGCCTTTCTACTTTCGGGTAAGGGCAAAGGCTGTCCACATCACCTGCTCCATACCTCGTCAAAAATGGGATCGCGTTCCGTTGAGTTTTTTTTTTTTTTTTTGAACGGCAAAGATGGAATATATAAAAAAAAGAGACTAGCAAGACGCTAGAAACTTAAAGTACAATAGAGTCAACAAAGAGAAATACATAACATCAAAAAATGGTAAAATCCCGAGACTTTAACTGCGAGGGAATCAAAAGGGATGAAAAAACTTTTGACACGAAGGCCGACGGATCGGTTTTCACTTCGGCAAAAGAAAAACCCCCCATCCCGGAGGCCGAGCCACCGGTTTTCACTTCGGGATGGATTTTGATGAAACCCCAAACAAGTCCCGAGAGAATGAAGAAAAGAAGAACCATCCTCAAAACCGACGAAGATGCCAAACGAAAAAACCTTGGCGTACAGGTACGCCAACCCAGCGAACTTGAACGCCAGCTTCAGGAAAAAACCAAAAGCAGCTCTAACCATTGCCATTACGCGTGATCGAAAGGGGATACATAAGCCAGTCATTCCAAAATAACTTCATATGGTCCCTATTGTGAAGCCACGAAAATGAAGAGAAACGAACATTATCGAATAGATCACTTTTCCTCAACGGTTGAGAGCTAAACGTGACGCTATTTCGGTATCTCCAAAGCCACCAAAGAACCGAAGTAGTAATAACATAGAACCTGTGTTTTTTCTCTTTAGAAGCATGCCAAGAGATGATCCAATCATTGAAAGAACCCCAAGAAGAAGCTTGAAAAAGAGGAATATCACACCATTGCAAACAACCTTGAAGTGGTCACGCCGATCTCCTGAAAAGGAAAGGCTTTACCTGGTTTAAGTCTCTGTGGCGGTGGCCCGTGGGTACAAACCCCGTAGATTAGCCGACCAAAAATTCGAAAACCATGGTTAACAAAAAAAGTTTCCATTAACTTACATCCACACTGTCCTTTCTCTTTTTTGTTTTGGCCGATTTTTGTTTTCGTACAACTCAACTTTGAGTTATAGCCAATTGTGTGTTTTAAGTATAGAATCCACAAACTTCTTCAACTTGAGAGGGCTTTCAAGACTACCTGTGACTCCCATGTTCGAGTCTTTGTGTAACTACGATCATATTTAGTGACTCTAATATAACTTGCTTCGCTTCTCTTAGTTTTAGTAATTTCAATCCAGTATCTTAGCATACTAAGTTAGAAAAAAGCAACAATATTATATCAATTCTAACTTTTAAGAGCGAAAACTCTAAATGGTTTTTCTAATATACACGTATACATAATGTACTCGGTATTCTTTTTTTTTGAACGACAGAATTTATAAAAAACTAGCAAGAAGCTAGAAAAAGATTACAAATAAGGAGCTAACAAAGGATTTTGGATCCAGTTAGTCCAAGAAATGTTCAACTTTCTATATCTATTTGAGAACCAAACATAAGAAAGATCAACTATGCTATCAAAGATGTCTTGCCGAATAGGACACTTGTGACCGAAGATGAGTTTGTTGCGAAACTTCCAGATTGACCAAGCCGTAACACCCAAAATAGATTGAACAATGTACTTGGCGCGAGGATTAATTTGAAGATCTTCTACCCATTCGAAACTAGCAGCAAACGAATTGATAGCAGGAAAGGAGAGATCTAACCACATAAATACTTTATGCCAAATCTCGGAAGCTAGCGGGCAATTCCATAACACATGATCTATGAGTTCTATACTTTGGTTACAAACGGGACATAGAAGAGAGGTTAAATCAATACCTTTCCTGCTTAGATTCCATCTTGTAGGAAGGCGATCACGCAAAGCTCTCCAAATCATGATGTTAACCTTTTTCAGGATATACCGAATCCATCTAGTAGGGGTATGGGCATTTGGCAAAATGGAGTTATCGATATGGACACGAGTATCTTTAACGGAAAAAGAATTGGATCCACCAATACTCCATTCCCAAACATCTGGGTTATCAGAGATATGAACATTATGCAAAAGGTCAGAAAGAACCTGAATTTGAGAGTGCAAAGAACCTCCTGTAATTGGCCTTGACCACGACCATGCCCACGAGCCATTGATCCAACGATCTCTAACAAAACAGTCTGGATCAGAATCAAGACGAAACAGCCAAGGAAAACGAAGTCTCAAAGAAGAATCACCAATCCAAGAATCGTGCCAGAATTTAGTGCTAACACCATTGTTGAGTTTTCTTTTCAAATTGGAATGAATTATTATGCCTTTATCATGCATACCCTTAATTGAGTTAATAATCCTTGCCCAAATAGAATTCTTTTGAAGGTTGTTGAAAGAAATTCCATCGATTGAAGAACCATGAATCGATGAAACGACTTTAACCCAAAGAGAATGATGATTATGGACATATCTCAATCTCCATTTTTGAATGAGAGAGAGGTTTAAAGCTTGTAAGCTTCCAATCCCAAGACCTCCATATTTCTTAGGGGCGAGCACGGATTTCCATTCTATCCATTGAATTTTTCTTTCATCATCAGTAGATCCCCAAAAAAATTTGGCCCTCGTAGCCTCGAGACTATTAGCAATGTTAACCGGCATAGGGAAAAGTGATAGATAATATGTTCCCAATGCTCCAAGAACCGAAGAAACGAGGGTAGATCTACCGCCTATTGAAAGCATAGAAGCTTTCCATTTAGATAAGCGATTTTTGAACTTAGCTAAAATAGGATCCCAACCTTTAAGCCTAGACATGTTCATGCCTACTGGGAGACCCAAGTATAGAAAAGGCAAAGACTGAGATTTGCAACCCGTTAAGGTAGCTAAATTCGTCACATCATCAGAATTAACCCCTACTCCGTAAAGATTAGATTTATGCAAATTCAACTTAAGGCCCGATACCTGGTGAAAGCATTGAAGCAATTGCACCATACCATAGATGTTTGAACGAGACCACTTACCAAGGATAAGAACATCATCTGCGAATAGTAAGTGAGAGATTTGGAGAGAACCGATTGTAGCTCCTTGGAAAAGACCCGCGGAAATGGCGTCTTTAATAGCCACACTAAGCCCTTCCATCACCAAAATGAAAAGAAAAGGAGAAAGAGGGTCTCCCTGTCTTAATCCCCGATGAAGAGAAAATTCACGCGAGGGACTTCCATTAACTAAAATAGAAGTTCTAGCAGAAAAAAGGCATCCTCTGATCCATGAAATCCAAAGCTGGCTGAATCCCATAAATTGCAAAATTTGGAAGATGAAATCCCATGAAACCGAGTCGAAAGCTTTCTCAAAATCAATTTTAAAAACCATAAGCGTTTTCTTTTTTCGTTTGTACCAATCAATAAGCTCGTTAACCAAAAGGGGCCCATCCAGAATTTGTCGGCCTCTAATGAAAGCAGTTTGTTCCGGGCTTATGATTGAATCAATGACCCGAGAAAGCCTATTAGCGAGAATCTTCGCTATAATTTTGTATTGCGCCCCAATGAGACTTATCGGGCGAAAATCAGAAACTACTATGGGACTGCTCAGTTTCGGAATCAAGGTTATAAATGATGAATTACAACCTTGGGGTATGTGACTAGTGGAATAAAATTCTTGAACAAACGCCGAGATGCCCGATTTTAGAATGTCCCAATATTTCTTATAGAAAGCAAAGGAGAAACCATCTGGTTCGGGAGACTTATCTGACCCACATGCCCAAACAGCTTCACGAATCTCTTGCTCAGATATCACATCTTCAAGAATGAGGTTTTGATCATGAGATAGAGTATTGTAGTGAGCACTCTTCTTGTTAACAACAATCCCTTCAAATTTTTTGAATTTTTCCTCAAAAAAATGGAAGAACGTGTCTTTGATTTGATTTGGATCAGTGAGCCAAGTTCCATCCTTCATAATGCCATTGATGGCTAGAGATCTTCTCTTCCTGTTAAGAGCACCATGGAAAAATTTAGTGTTCTCATCACCCTCTATACCCCCATTTGATTTTCGCCTTTTAGGACATATCCATATGTTCCTGTTTATCAATCTCTTTAAGTCTCCTGATTTTAGACTGCCTTAACACTTTATCTTCTGAACCAACATTACCAGCTTCTATGTTAAGCTCTATGCGAATGATTTCTTGTTTTAACTCCTCTTGCTCTTGATTTCGAGAATTAACAGATTGACGAGACCAGTTCTTGATGTCATATTTTAATCTCTTCATTTTTTCTTTAAAGTGGATGAAAGGATTGGACCCATCAAGATGTTGTGCAGAATTCCAACTTAAAGTAACCAAAGCATCAAATTGAGGGTTTAACATCCATGAGTTAAAAAGCTTGAACGGGGTAGGGCCAAAATCAACCTTGGATTGCTTCAAAACTATAGGCCTGTGATCCGAGATGTGACAATCAATCACTGTAGCATGAAGGTTATGGATCACGTTTGTTATGTCTTCCGATATTAAAAAACGATCCAGTTTACTAAGTTTGTGTAACAACCATGACTTGGGCAGGTTAGTCAAACTGTTAGTGTTGACTTATGTGTCTGTTGCAAAGTATGGTTTATGTGATTCTATGTGTTTTTATGTGT